>VBVQ01003083.1:0-20813 GCA_011636635.1 Tetramorium simillimum | reverse complement strand
ACACACACACACACACACACACACACACACACTCACACACACACACACACACACACACACTCTCTCTCACACACACACACACACACACACACACACACACACACACACACACAAGAGACCACAAAAGAGACCACAAGAGACCACAAGAGACAATAAAAGAGACCACAAGAGACCACAAGAGAGACAACAAGAGACCACAAGAGAGACCACAAGAGACCACAAGAGACCACAGGACACCACAAGACACCACAAGACACCACAAGACACCGCAATGCACAAATCTCAAGAACCTATATCATTTCATAAATTTTTAATTATTACACATACGTTTTTTTGCATGTTGTGTTGGAAATTAATTAGAATTGAGTTCTTTAGGCTTTTTCTTGCAGGTTGCGTTTGTAATTAATTAGAATTGAGCTCTCCAAGCTATTTCCCGTTGGTAATTAATTCGAATTGAGCTCTCCAGGCTTTTTCGTGTTGGTAATTAATACGAATTGAACTCTCCAGGCTCTTTCCTGTTGATAATTAATTCGAATTGTGATATCCAGGCTTTTCCCATTGGTAATTAATTCGAATTAAGCTCACCAGGCTTTTTCGTGTTGGTAATTAATTCGAATTGAGCTATCCAGGCTTTTTCGTGTTGGTAATTAATTCGAATTGAGCTCTCCAAGCTCTTTCGTATTGGTAATTAATTCGAATTGAGCTATCCAGGTTTTTTCGTGTTGGTAATTAATTGGAATTGAGCTTTCCAGGCTTTTTTGTATTGGTAATTAATTCGAATTGAACTCTCCAGGCTTTTTTGTGTTAGTAATTAATTCGAATTGAGCTCTCCAGGCTTTTTCGTGTTGGTAATTAATTCGAATTGAATTCTCCAGGCTTTTTCGTATTGGTAATTAATTTTAATTGAGTTTTGACGGTGCTTAGACTAACCGCTTAATTGATTAATTAATTCGTCGCCCTGTAAGAGATTTTTGACGGTGCTTAAACTTACCGCATAATTGATTAATTAATTCGTCGGCCTGTAAGAGAGTTTTGACGTTGCTTAGGCTATCCGCTTAATTGATTAATTAATTCGTCGGCCTGTGAGAGAGTTTTCACGCTGCTCAGGTTAACCGCTTATCAAGAGGCACGTATAAATTTAATAATACGAATAAATTTTTTTTTAAATACTTGGCGCAGCCAAACCGAATAAATGTCTCAAGTGCTTTAGTATGTTAGTAATGATTTCTTATAAACTTCTTATAAATTTCTTATAAATTACATAACTTATTCGGTTTGGCAGCGCCAAGTATTTAAAAAAACTTATTCGTATATAAATATTTAATATTTTCTTTAAAATCGTTTTGATTTCATTTTCAAATGCTTCGTAATTATTGAAATAATTAGTATCTGAAGATAAACTGAAGACAATTTTATATATAAAATCAGACTAAGAACACTGTTCAAAGAGTACTAGTGAAGAAATAAGTGTTTGAGTTTATGCAACTATCCATTTTTATAGTTGGTGCGCACTTTCTTGATATCATATTTTTTTGTAGTGAAAATTAATTTCTTGTCCTTATTTTGTGCAAAGGTATTTAATGCAAGAGTTCTTCTTTTAGGCGTAGTTTTGAACAAGAGTTCTTTTTTTAGGCGTAGTTTTGTAGAAGAGTTCTTTTTCGAGGCATAATTTTTTGGGCGTTTTTTGAGCGCGTATACTTGGCGAATTTTTGTACCTTTTTTTGAAAAGTTTAATAAACATTGTCTGCTGATTGGGAAATGATTTATCGACAGTGTCGAAAAGTGGATGTAGCACGGACACACACCATGCAAAACGCGATTGATCGACAGTTTCGAAAAATGGATGTAGCACGGACACAAACCAAAAAGCGATTTATCCAGTGTGTCGAAAAATGGAGTGCCAGCGTAGTTCTACATCCATGGCGGCGCTGATACTAGGCCAAATATCGGTCCCACGAAAAAGGCCGGGATGGCCGCTCTCAGGTTTCTCTCTGTATCTAATATGTAGCTTTCGCCGCAAATTATTTATAGTTGTTGAGGTTCGCGCACGCGGCAGAATGCGACATTATCGGCAGCGTCGCAAATACCGCACGCTCAATTGGACGTTGGTAGCGGTAGGGTGCTGGAGGTTTTTCAAGGGGGCCCACACGAAAAAAGCCGGGGCGGCCGCAATTAAGCTTCCCCCTGGCCGAATACCACAAATTAAAATAATTCGTCAAAAATATTCAATACAACATCAGTTTTCCGACAAATTAATTGCTTCGGCACTGTTCTGTAATGATAGAAATTAATATACAGATGTGAGTAGCAGCAGAGAGAAACTTGAGAGCGGCCATCAAGAGGTCTGTTCTTTTTAGTTAAACTGTCTGCACAGTTCAGAGATTATCCATGTTTGGCTTGGATGCTAGGCTAACGATCGTTCCACTTTATCGCCCGCGGCGACCGCGAAGTCGTCTCATCCTTGTTTAATATATACTAAACAAGAATGACAAGAATAAGACGATTCCGCGGGCGATAAGTGGAACGTACCCGAAAAAAGCCGGGACGGCCGCTCTCAGGTTTCTCTTTGCAGAAACGTATATTGGTAACACTGGCTGCGCGTTGCGAGTGTAAATGGAACGCACTCTTCCGCTTCACATCTACACCTTTCGCATTTCGTACATTTTACGCAACAAAAGTTTCATTACCATTTATAAAAATTGATATTTCAAGAAATCAATATCTTTCAAAGAAATACTAACATCTATTTCATTATGATAACAAAGTTTTATAAAAAAATTCTATTGTATATTCGATATTTTGTACATACATACGTGATGTAGGGTAGGGCATGAATCGGACTCGACGCCAGCGCGCCACGTGATCGCGCACCAAGTCGATCACCGAACCTTTTTCCCGTGTGCCTCTCCGTGCCTACGGTGTGGTGAATGAACGATAAGCGCGGGGACGAACGTGGGCAGTTTCGCGTCGCACAGTTCCACGGGTGCCGCGGGTCCTGACAGGGCGCCTGAAGAGGAAGAAGAAACAGGGGACCGTGAGAAAGAAAGAAAGAAAGAAGAGAGAGAGAGAGAGGATGGCGCCGAAGCGGCTGTGAATCGGCGGGACACGTCGCGGCGGGAGAGCGAGACGGGACGGGCAGAGGGAATGCGCGTCGTGATGCTGGTGCCGATCGCCCGCTGCCCGACGTCGTCGTCGTCGTCGTCGTCGCCGTCGCCGTGAGCGGTGACGGGATCGCGTGCCGATTACCGCGATGCAATCCATTTACTGGACTGGACGATTGCTGTCGCGCGCGCTCTGGAACGGCATCGCGAGCTATAGCACCGCGTGCGGCAGCGAGCAGCAGCCGAGCGCGGCCGTCGCGAGCACCAGGCGCCGCGAGGCCTCGCTCGTCTCCGCCGTGTGCGGTTTCCCCAAGGACTTTGCCCGCAGCCGGATACGCAGGGGCCAGTTCGGCGACGACGCTTGGTTCACTGCCAGATTCAGGACGGCCGAAGTCATAGGTGGGGGCCCCCCAGGGACACTCTCCGTGCGTCTCGCGTTCCCTCTCGCCTTGCGCGCGTCCGGGAGTTCGCTTTGTCCAGCTGCTCCCTTTCCCGGGATCCTGCTGTTCCTTGCTCCGGATACCACGTATACGGCTGTCCTGCAGGCCTGGCGAGAGAGGCCTGAAACAAAAAGTCGTTAATGTCTTTTCTACCAATGCAGATTAATCTCGGTTTCACTTACTTTTTAACTTTCTCTAGTTTTAAGAATAAGAAGATGAAAGGTGAGGTAATCTGCATTGGTAGAAATAGACGGAAGGGAATCTATTTCCTTTGACTAATTTCTATGCTTCCCTATGATTCTTTTTTTCCTTTATTTTCTCTTCCCTTGTCGATTATATCCGGTTCAGTTTGATTGCAGACGAGTTATCTAGTATAGCGTAAAAGAATGAATCGTGCTCCTTTTTTAAATAATAAGAGATAATAGGATGATATGCAGTTCTTAAATCACCAAGCAATCAATTTACATTCCAAGTATATTCATGAAAGAGAAAATTTACTATTTTTAATAGCATTATTATGCTTGCTATATTTAAAAAGAAATATGTATTTGGAGCAAACAAAGGAAGAGAACATTTTGGAAAAGAAGAGAGGACAAAATTGTAAAAAAAAAAAATGAAACAAAAGAATGAATAAGCAAAAAGAATAGTACTCTAAATTTATCGTAAAACTTTTTGATGAAGAAGATGGAGGGATACAGCTTCTTGTTCATTGCGTGTGGTATTTGACTGAACTTTTTGCTGCGCTTTCTACACTTTCCTACAGTTTTTGACCTCCCTCCTCCTCCTATGCCAAGCTTGAGTAAAAAGGCTTCGTTTCAAATACAAGTGTGACGAAGGATTTAAAAGCCTATAACTTTAAGGGATTAACTTTAAATTATTAATTTTTAAAATACATTTTATACATATTAATTTTTTGCCTTTTTCCCTCTTATATTAACATTGTATAGCGCGCGTGTGTCAAATCTAATTAATTGTACAAGTTTGTAATCTAAGTGCGTACATTATTGCTGGATCTTACTGGTATAGGCTATATAAATTATTTACAAAATTAAAAATAATTATGTCAAATAATATGTAAAATATTGTTAATATGTAGATTCAGTTTCAAAACCATATAATTATTATAATTTATATATTTATAATTCCTCAGGATAAACATTAAACTTTTAAATTATATTTTGGAGAATATAAAATTAACTAGTAATTATTTAGAAAGATAATTGCCTTGTACGCTTGTACATTACCTAATTACTTCGTAATATTTCAGGTGTGGCTGATGGTGTGGGAGGATGGCGACACTATGGAATTGATCCAGGAGAATTTTCTAATTTCCTAATGAGAACGTGTGAGAGGCTAGTCTCCATGGGCAGATTTACACCTACAGAACCAGCTGGCTTATTAGCACGTAGTTATTATGAATTATTAGAAAATAAACAACCAATATTAGGTGAGCAGATTGCCTTTAAATCTTAAATAATAAAAATATATAAGAATATTAGATAGAGATTAATCAGAAATATTTAGAATTATTGTCCCGAGATTGTTTCTGATATTATTTAATTCCTTTGTGTGTGGTGTACAGGTAGCAGCACCGCGTGCGTAATAGTTCTTAATAAAGAGACGAGCAGCATCTATGCTGCCAACATAGGAGATAGCGGCTTCGTCGTCGTACGAAGGGGAGAGGTGGTGCATCGGTCTTCTGAGCAACAACATTACTTCAATACTCCCTTCCAATTGTCGTTGCCACCTCCAGGACACTCTGATCTAGTACTTCGCGACAGGTAGATTATTTTTGTATTATTTATCTATTCTGTTTATGCACCTCTGTAATTGCAAATATTAATATTTATGTATGATTCATATAACCACGATTTACATGAAATATGAATAATCGTGTTCCTTATTCCTTTTCAGTCCAGAATCTGCCGACACTTCGAGTTTCGGGGTCGAGGACGGCGATGTAATCCTTCTGGCAACTGACGGGGTATTCGACAATGTGCCTGACCAGTTGCTAGTCACCGAGATGCGTAAGATTGAGGGCGAAAGAGACCCAACAAAAATACAGTGCGTCGCTAACACAATAGCGTGGATGGCACGTCGTTTGGCGTTTGACGGCGCTTTCATGTCTCCGTTTGCTCAAAATGCCCGAGAGAATGGGATCGATGCAATAGGTATGTAAAAAAAAAAGATTACCTTTTTACGCCACATTTCGAGCAGCAGCGTTTTTCGAATTAAAAGAAAAAATTACTTTATATAAAAATATCTTAAAAAGCCACAAGATAAATTCATAATATGTACAATTTTTTATTTTCTTTCTCTTATAAAAGAAATTAAATGTTAATTAAAAATTTGTCTTATTGATGTTACTTGATACCTTTAATATGAATAGATAAACGCAAGAAGTTTAAATTAAGGATATTTGACGAAAGAGCATGCAAAAGTAGATTTTAAACTTTGCAGGTGGTAAACCGGACGATATCACGGTGCTTTTAGCAACAGTGGCGATATGATAAACAATAAGGAACAAGTGTACAATAGAGCCCTGATGATCATTGTATTATAGTCCATGTCATTGCGTATATGTATTTAGTAACATACATCATATTAATCCTATTATGCTAATCATTTATTATTTAAATCGAAATAAATGGTTTTGTAAAATCACTTATCCTACTTATTATTATTCATTTCTTTACAGCTCTTTGATAATTATTAACGTATTCTTTGGCGATTGCGGATGTACTTGTTGTTCACCCTTTCAGCATCTACGTGCTATATTATCGCACGTCCACTTTCGGAGAATTTTTCACTTTTTTTAGCTGCAAACATTTGCATCTAAGAGTAAAATATTTGAAGACCAAATAAGAGAATTAAAATTAATGAAAAAATATAGTTTTAATAAGATACTGAAAGAGTTAATACAAACGCCTCCTAAGAGGAACCGATTAAGGATATAATCGTCGTTAACTGTACCAGAATGCCAATGTTAACGTTTAAAAAGCGTCCAGGAATTTCAAGATTAAAAATCCAGAACGACTTAAAAATCCAAAATCGTGACATCCACATCAGAATTACAAATATAATATATTAAATATATCGAGCTAAGAATGCAAGGAATACATCGTGCGAAGGAAAAGCATCCTATGATCCTGGAAGCCAAAGATATAAAAGAAGATGCAAATCTAAAAAAGTAGAATGCCACAAAGCTACATATCTAGTATTTGAAAGAAATAAATGAAGGTTTCAAAATCCGAGGATCTTAAATTGTGATTAAAACGATAATTATTCCTCGCAATCGCGTTGGAGAATTTAAATTTCTTATTTCTTGCCTAAATCAGTACGTTGTAAAATAAATTTGCATAAACATTTAGAGGTGACTTAGGTTAAAAAATTCACATCTGTTTAGCTTAGGATATTACATGTCATTGCACGTAGCGCTCATGAGAATCACAGAAAAAGTTACATTCAAACTGGTAATTAATCATATTTGACAGTGATTGAATCTTTTTTCTAAATAAAAGAAACAAAAATAAAAATCTAAAGATGCAAAGTTATGCTAAAATTTAATTCTTGCTTTTAAAAATCCAAATTATTAAAAAATTTAAGAAATAAAACTCAAAATTTGCTGCGTACAGTAGTTAACTATATAATAGACTGACCTTAGAAAAAACATCTTTCTCATTCTTACGATAAAAAAAAATAACCAAAAGAAAAAGCGACGGTTATTAATTATGATTAATGCAAGTCTCCATTATATTCATATAGTACATAATATACACATTTGAACGAAGTGTGGGAAGTGTGTATATATATATTATTTCTTTAGTTTATACTTAACGATTTGTACTTTGTAGATGTTGCCTAGATTACACTTCGCTACGATAATAAATATAAATAAATGCTTCAGTACACTTTAAAATAGTCTCCCTTGCACAATGGCATTTTTTTTTCTTTCTTTCTCCTCTCTCTCTTCTTCCCATCGATACTTGCAAGAACTATGAGCACGGTTAGTGTATCACAAAATTACCACCGATCGCACAAATATCTTACAAAAGTGACACACATTCTCAATACAATAAATTTAATTAACTCGCGAGTGAAAAATTACAATCTCCATGCCGAATTGGAAGTTTAAACTCACGACAGACGAGTTTAACCCTCGGAATGCCAATCCAGTTGCACTCGCATGCATAAAAATGCTATTTCTATCGAATCAGAGGATTCTAAATTCTGCAGATATAAACCTGCGAAAAATTTAATATTTATTATTACTAAAACTTTTTACTCACTATAATATATTTAGGATGAAATAAGCTACTATATACGTAGGGTCGTATATAAATAGCTTAGAGATTAATAGTACCTAATAACAACTAAAATTACTAATTTCTTTACAATTTTAAACTCATTTTAAACTTGGAGAATCTACGATTGAAAAACAATATACGTCCGCGGCGTCTTGTATTTGGAATGTTAATTCCAAAGCAATTTAATCTATCATATCTTCTGATGGCGCAACATTTGGTTTCCAAAGAGTTAATATTATCAATAGAAACCGGAATCTATACACAGAAACGGGTATTAAAAAAATACATACGAATATGCAAATGGAATTGAAGGAAATCAATAACAGATTTACTGATGTTAAGCGCGTATCTCTGTAGCTTATTCGTTTATATACAGAGTGTATAAATACTCTCACGTTTTCTGTTGTCTATAAATTCTTTGAAAAGTTCGAAGTTGGCTTTTTTCTTGATAATTTGATTATTACTACAAGCTATTTATCAATCGTGATTTTTTTATTATAGTGAAATCTTTAATTATCTTTTTTAATATTCTGCTGAATTTTTGCTAAAAAAATATTGGCTTCATGCTTTTCAGAAGCTTCTTAATAAAACGAAATCGCTCGATCTCTTATACACCCTGCATATTATCCTTTACATATGTGTATCTCATATCTTTGCATACAAATCCGGGCACTAAATTGTCGATTCCAAGGAACAATGATGGAGACGCGCATTTCTGCAACGTTCTTCAACGGGAAATTTGACATAAGAAACAGCACTAGGAAGAGAATGCTGAATTTTTCAATCATTGTACGTTGGCTTCTTGTCCCCAATTGAAACCGCCGGGCCGGTCTTCCGGCGGAGGCATATAATCTGGATCTTCGGGATGTGCGTCAAACAAAGTCTTCCTGAGAAAGAAATATTATATATTATTTTTCTCATCGATAATCTTTCGTTTGCTCATCATTACTCAACTTTAAGACTCAATAAAATATTTTAATCGACAATTAACAAATAACCTACTGAAATAATTCAATTGATTTCAAATAACAATCTTAATTTCACTTTTAAGTAAAAAAAATAAGAGTTATATTACGTACAGTATTTGCGGAGTTTTCAGAATTCGAAAACCGCCTCTTAACCGGGGAAATACATCCTCCGCAAAATAATAAGTATGTCCTACCGCCATTCCTACAAGATCGACCCATATCGTATTGCCAAGCAATACAGAAAAGCCTAACAGCACCCACGGTAAATACGGAGCCTGAAAACATCAAAGTCATCAGTAATTATCACGTGATTGGTCATGCGATACAAAGTCAGGATAATGATGCAATAGCTGATGCAGTTTGCCTTTTTTTTTAGCTGAACTTTTTGCATTCATTTTTTCTCTTTTTTTTCAATACAGAGGAAAGAAAGAGAGAAAAGATAAACGATAAAAAGAGGAAATATGAATAATGCAAGAAATTTAGCTAGAAAGAATAGATTAGATAGTAATAAAACAAAGATAATGTCTGAGTCATACGTTCATATTTTTAAGTTGGACTTACTTGGAAGTTCAACAGTCCGAAGAAGTTCATCCTGACAAAAGGATTTCGTCGTGACCACACGTATACCAACATTATTGTGAATGCGTGCCCCAGGAACAGTAAATTGACGAAGAATGCAAAAGTCTACGGATCAAGTTAAGGAATGACAAGATTTTTTCAATAAAGACAATGTTATAACCTTTGAATAATAATGTTAATAATTATAATTATTACTATAATTATAAACGTATCATTCAGAGCTGTTGTTAATAATTACATTATTAATAAGATAATTTAATCAGTAATGGAATATTAATATTAATGTCACAACCGATAAGAGAACATTACTACAAGTATAATTATTAAGATATAACAATTGACATTTTGCTAAGGATACGATCATGCATATTCCGCCGAAGATGAACATCATGACGAAATCAGCTGTTCTCCTGCGGAAGGACCCTTCTTCCAACATACGGCAATATCGATATGTGAAAATCATATTGAATAACAGGTTGAACCCAACATTTCCGAAGAACAGAAATGTCGTTATTAATCGCCATATCTGAAATGATTCAACATAGTACTGTAGGGACCTTACAACTAATTCGGAGTTGTAGCGACACTTGCGAAATAATGGAAAATGTGTAAATTTATGTATGTAAATCTTCTTTTAACAGCAGTATTGACTTTTGAACTATCTTATATAACAAAGCCAAGCGCTTTGCATCGCTATTTGCATATCAGTACTATCATACCTGATACTGCTCCACAATGAGAATAGGATTGAAATACAGTTGAAACGGGGATACCAGGTCTAATTGCTGAAACATTTAAAGTAGTTAAACCGCCGCTGGCGAGCAAACATATTTTACAAGCCCAATTAAATCTATCATGCGTTCAATTAAAATTATTCTTGATTATCATCAAGCTTTTTTCCGCGTAACGTCATTTCTGGACGCAAACACTAAGAGAGTCCGTGGGACACGTAAGCTAAGCATAAGCCAAGTCATCGTGTACTCGTGCGTGAGATTCAAGATCTCAAACTTGTAAATCTAATGAGCTGGAAAATCGCGAGATCTCAAAGATCAAGGGACTTGGGATTGAAGGAGAGCCGAAATCTCGGCTACGCGAGGAGAGCGGGGGGGCGAGGGGGAGAGAGAGAGGGAGAAAACACTCGAGATAGATACCACGGCGAGGGTCGTGATGACACAGGCGGTGGTGTAAGCCCGCGTCACCACGGGCATCTGCATGTACTCGTGCCATAACGCTTCGTAGGCCATTGGCATCGATTGTCGGCGACCTCACGCCCGTGTTCCTTCCTTCGCACCGAGATCTCGCAGCTGCACACACGCCGCTACCCAGTCCTGCCCGCTTCACCATCGCATGTCGCACGTCCGATGGCGCGGCAATGTTACCTGCACATCGTCACCCGCGCGGCGCGAATCCGTCGTCTCTCCCGCAAAACACGATACCCCTGGTACACGTAACACGTGAAACTGTCGTAGCGGGCGAGCGGGCGGGCGGGCGGGCGACGCGCGCGCGCGCACACGCGCACACGCCTGGGGAAAAATCTCACGCCGGCTGTGACTTTTCCGCCGGCGGGTTGCCGATCTGTCCATCGATCACCGCGCGAAACGGCGAACTTCACGCTCGCGGTGTGTTTATCCCACGTAACGTTCGGTCGGACGCGGAGAGTCGCCGGAGGTCGGCCGTACTCCAGCGAGCGTCACGCGCGTCAACGACGGGGACCGGTCAGCCGCCGGACGCTCGATCGACCGACGGGACGAGGCGGAATACCCGAGGATGGTTCTCACCAAGGAGTATCGCATCTGCATGCCGCTCACCACGGAGGAGGTAACCTTCGCGCGTCACACTCGATCGCACGTTTAATTATTTATCCGATAGACGAGCGCTTGTCCACTCGTCTGAGAATTGCCGCCGTCCTTAGCTGTCCGTCGATTTTTTCCCCTCGACGATTTTTTTTTTTTTTTGGTAAGAATTACTTGGCAGTAACCGATCACTTTCTTCGTATAGTACCGCATCGGCCAGCTATACATGATCGCCAGACACAGTCATGAACAGTCCGACAACGACGAGGGTGTGGAAGTGGTGGAGAACGCCGTCTGCGAGGATCCTGTTCACGGAAAGGGCCAATATACTGAAAAAAGAATCCATTTGTCCAGGTAATGTCTATTTCCACCAATGCAGATTAACTTTAACCTCGGTTTAATTTGCTTTCTATCTTTTTTTAGTCCTAAGAATTAGAAAAAGATGAAAAGTAAGTTAAACTGAGATTAAAGTTAATCTGCATTGGTAGAAATGGACATAAGTCTTGTTCTTAAATATATAATGTATAAAAATATATACAGTATTATAGCAAATGTTATAGCAGCTTGCTATTTTGAACCAAACAGATTTAAAGTAACGTCTTCTTTTTCTTGCAGTAAACTACCTTACTGGATTCAGTCTATCCTGCCACGAATATTTTATGTGACGGAAAAAGCATGGAACTATTATCCTTTTACTATCACAGGTATGTTTTATTTTATTTGTACAGCATAATTATAACTGATCTTTTGTCAATATTTTTAGAAGATATAGAAATATTTTAGAAGTCGGACGTAGTCTGATTTTTTTTAATACTAATAAAAATGATCTTCAAATTTGATTTTTTTTAATTGCTAAAATGATCAAAATCTTTTGTTGTATTATATCTTTGTTTTCTTGCATGTTTGTTCACTCCTGGTGACTGCAGAATATACTGTGAGTAACATTCAACCTGAATATTATTATAAAATTTTCTGTTATTCCTGAATTTCTTTTTTTTTCAGTGTTCCTTTATACCAAAGTTCCACATAGCGATAAATACACGGTACGAGGACAACAATGGCTCTACAGAAAATGTAAATACCTTATTAGTATATACATCACGCTGCGCGTTTCATTATTACTTTTTTATGTATATAATAATGATTCTGTTATTCAATTATAGTGCTTAGGACTCTCGCCCATTGAATTGATCCATCGAGAAGTCGATTTTGTGGATATTGCATATGACGAGATCTCTGCGAAGCATTACAAAGAGGAGGAAGTAGGTTTATCGCATTTACATGTTTAATTTTTAACGTTAGATTTTCTCTAATCGAAATACCTTGATCGTAACAGGACCCAAAGTACTTCCAATCAAAAAGAACAGGCCGTGGTCCTCTAGTTGAAGGCTGGAGGGATACAACGCAACCCATAATGTGCTCGTACAAGTTGGTTCACGCCTCGTTCGAAGTTTGGGGCATGCAAACACGAGTGGAAGATTTCATACATAGAGTAAACTTTGTCTAATTATCCATTCGTCTATCTTACATCTCAATATTTTTTTCGACAATTATATGAGTAGCATCGTGTTCAGAAAGCATTTAACGAACAATACAAAATAATACAGATTCTCAGTATACAGATTGTATGCAATATTCAAGAAACAATACGAAAAACTTTTTAGCGCATTTTTAAAATTGATTCACTATTTTTTATGATTTCAGTGTATAAGGGATATTCTTCTGCTGGGTCACAGACAAGCCTTCGCTTGGATCGACGAATGGCACGATATGACTTTGGAAGATGTACGGCAGTATGAACAAAAGATGCAAGCTGAAACAAATGAAAAGGTCAGGCTGAAAAATGAGCTTGAGGAGAAACAGATCACTGGTACTACTGGTACACCGTCCTCGTCTATGCCAACCACGCCAAAGTCACCTACACAACGATCGTGGTTTTCTTGGTCATAGCCACAATTCGTGCAACAATCGATTCCGAGCTCTGCGACAGCTTTTTGTCTCTGCGGTTAATATTATGCGAAAGAAATGAGTGGCATCCTCTATTGTTCGTGCCCGTCTTTTACCTGTCTCGGAGAATGCATTAGTCATGATACATATTCTTTAAATAAATTTCGGAAAATATAAAAAAAGTAATTTTAGAAAATATAAATAAAGTTAATAACAATTTGTTATTATTAATCTAGTTTTAAGTAATTTTTTTTTGTGAAAAATTGAGGGGACACTGAAAAGATAATGATCAATAATGATTTTAATTTTATACAAGTATTATTGTTTTTACTAAAGAAATATGTCTCTGATTGCTGCATTTTTTTAAATGTCCTGTATACCTAGGGATAGTTCCATACACTTTCTATACGTAGGCTTACCATGAAACGATTTTTACTTACGTACTTTCGTACTATAGAAGAATACACCTGAAAATATCGTACTCTGAGTGCGATTGCACAGTTAAATTTTAGGAATGCCTAAAGGAAGTTGGTCTAAGCCGTTCCACAAAATAGGATACAGTTAAATTTTTAAATTTGAATCATGAATTTTAACAGCACATTTTGGTCACATCCTTGTATATGTGAATAAGTTTCACTTACGTTTTGCTCGCATTAGTAATAAATTATTTTTATCGTATGAAATTCTATAGTATAATTTATTTACCTTGTATGAAACTTTTATTTGCATTTCGATGTATAGAGGTACTGGAAAATATATGTGTTTGCAAATAATTCTTTGTTTAAATAAATGTATATCTTTATTAAATTTATCAATTTTAATTAGATCGACAATCATTACTATTTACCGGCAGTATACGTATAAAAGTAGTTTTAATTTTAATTGAAATACAATTAAGTTACTCAGTCAATTTACATAGACAAAATTGCAACGATATAAATACAGTAATCTGGAAATAATTCGCACGTTTGTTCGATTATTAAATTTTTAATTAGGATTAGAAATTGCCGGATGTAACCTGCTAATGACTGGACGTTGTAACGGTGTAATAAGAACACGTGCCATCTCGCCAACATGACCTGTCAGCAAAATTTTTTTTAATCGTTAGCAAACGGTGTCAAATCATATAATGTGTGATATTCCTACCAAAGTTTATTAATAAAAAAAAATAGATTGAAGTAATGAATATTCTACAAAATAATAATTCGAATATCTACATATATACTAATGAGATAAAAATATCTATAATATCTTACAAATATTACAATGATCTCTAAGTCGCACGATAGGATATAATAACAAAAACTCTTGCCATCTTGTTAATTCTTCAGATTCCTCTGGTAATACCGAAGTTGTCTATAAAAGAATTAGAAAAAATTTAAAAAAATGAAGTCAATTACACTAAATTAAGCATGATTTAAAGTTAGGAAAACATTAATGGGTTTTTAACTTTTCTAGTAAAGAGATTTCTTACATCGGTGTAACTCGTGGAATTTATGATTTCTGTACGCTGAGTGTTATGTTGTTCATCACGACGAAGTTGTGCGGCAGCTTCCGTAATTAATTCACTGAACCTGGCTGCCACTTGTTTCCATCTTATCAAATCACCGGGCTGTCAAATAAAACAAAAATTGCCTGAAATATTTTTTTACATTTTGTGAGATTGGATTAAAATGACTTTTTTCATTTAGAATGAAGATTTAAGAATTAATATAAGCAAAATTGTTAATAAAAAAGATAATTCTATGAATTATATAACAAAATTGTATAATATTTTTAGGGCCAATTTCATAATTTACTTTAACCGGTGTTTAACTAACGATACCTAATAGGAAAGTTTATTTTATATAAAACAAATTCTATTGGATATTATTAGTTAAACTCCGGTTAAAGTAAATTGTGGAATTGGCCCTTAATATGTATAATTAACATTTTTACATAAAATAAGTTAATTTTATAAACAATATATTATTACGGATAAATTAAAAAACACTGGTAGAAGCGCAACAGGTAATGGAGATCCACGCAATTCGGAACACTCGGATGGAGGTCCTGAGAGAGTTAAATGCCTTAAAAGATCCAACACATGAGTCAGAAGCTCGCCATGACGACCACCGACATCCTGTCTAATAAGTCCTAAAGCATCTTGCGCGATAACTTGATCTTCGACACCTGGATTGTCAGCTAATCATATATACAAGATATCTATTTAAATTTTGCTTATATCATTCACATAAAATATATAAAATTCTCAAAATCTAATATTAAAAATTAAAAAATTAGTGGAAATCTGATAATTAAGCATTTTAAAAGATGAACTGTCATCAAAATTTTAATTTTAGATTTGACGTTATGATATCGTGATTCACTAAAACTGACATTTTGCTGACGATGAATTCATAAACGTTCATCGATGGATACCTACTGCGTTTTCGTTTCAAACAATAAATAAATTATAATTATAAGAAATATTCATCGCCATTCTTTCACATAACTTAATTGCATTTATAACTTTTACTTTTTATGTATATTTACCAAGAATCAATTCTTGTACATGCTGCGGCATAATTGGTTTTTTTAGGCGACTGAGAAAAATTTGTAAAGCCGCTGCGCATTCCAGAGCTGTATTATTCGAATCTTCAAAATGCGGTTTATGGCCTTTCTTCAAAGAATTCAGGATATGCCGTCGAATCTCACAACGTCCTGCTCGTCGAAACAGTCCTTCCACTCTAGCATCTTTTGCGCAGAATTAAAATAATTATTAAATTATCAAATTATCAGAACATGTGATACATATAAACTTGTGATACTTTAAATAAACTTACGCTCTTTCAAAAAATGTATAAGTACTTTCACTACGTCTAAAGACTTTTGCGATATTATGTCATCACCTGCATCCTGCCTGAAGATAAAGAAAAATGTGGAAGTGAATATTAAGAAATTAAATAAACAATTCGCTTAAAAATTAACGGCTGTATATAGGAAGCGATTGATGCAACACGGAAAATATTTTTGTCCTCAGCATCGCGTGTTCTTCCTGCATCCTTCGTATACGAGCTTATAAAGAATCGTCGTTCTCTTATTCTTTTCGAATCTTTCAAGTATGTCGAGACAAATTTCTCGTCGTTATTTGTTATTTTATTTGTCCGTGAGCGTAATTCTAGCTTGCGGATTATCCCGAAGGATTCCTAGAGAAGCACCCTGTCCCTCGTGTAGTGAAGATTGTCCAGAAGCCTTGAGCATCCAAGTACCATGGTAAGAATATAATTCAAACTCAAATCAAAATATGTAAAAGTGAGAAACTAATAGCGTTTTCCATTGGGAAAAAAACTCGCTTGCACTGACAGCACTGAGTGCTTGAGGCGTATTTCATTGATATAGTTTTAGTGAGCATGTTCTGAGAAAAAACAAAAAACTCGAAAACTGGAAGCACTGAGTGCCAGCGAGTTTTTTCCAATGGAAAACGCTATAACTAAATCTCAGAACTTAAATTTCTAATCTTAAGATTAAGTATGATAGAAATTAAAAAATTCCACGATACCAAAATGTCTTTGAGTTCAAAAATTTTTAAAGTCAAGAGAGATTTAATTATTAAAATATAAAAAATAAAAAATTATAATACTTTCTAAATTTAAAGAAAGTTTTAAATGTAATAAGTAAAAAATTTTGCGATATTTCAGGAATTCTTATCAAAAATCAAATCTGCAAGATTTTTCTATCAATCCGCTCCGAAATTCTCCTTATTCTCGCTTGACACAAGAAGGTATCTTCCAGAATGTAAAACGCGATAACATTCCATTGAATCAAAATTCGATGTCCTTCGGAAACTATAGAAGATTTCCTCAACAAGAATCTACGATAAAAAATCTTAATAATTTTCCGAAATCTTTAGATAGACAAGAAACATTTTCTCAGGAAAAACTCACGAGAGGATATCCTTTTGTCGTTCCATCAAGGCGAATTTTCGATAAATCAGAAAATTTGTTCTTTAGAAATCCTCGCAATAAATATTCAGAATCTTCATCAAAAGATTATGAAAAGATAAAAGACGATAAAAAGATTGAAAATGATTCTACCAAAATACTAGCGTATCGCGCCGATAGAGATACCAAGTCTTCGTGGAAGAATTCAAAGGATACTTCAAACATCATCCAGTCAGAAAAATCTTTCCCCAAGATTGAAAATATTTACCGTCTCCGCCGAGAAGATGTCGACGAGGGGATCCTTGACGAGGAAAAGAATGCAATGAAGAAGTCTTCGAATTCTGCCAGTCAACTTAGAGTTAGTACAACGTATCCTCAAGAAAGATATAATTTCCAAGGATTTGGTCCATCAGAAGTTAAGCGTACTCCTTATGTTGAGGATATTGATGTACCAAAATCGACGAAAGAATTCTTTGATAATTGGGACGTCGCCAAGGATTCTTCGGAATCTTCGAATCTGGGACGGCTTAAAAACAATCTTTTAGAAGTACATCCTGTGAAAAAACCAGAAATTATTGCCAAAAACAATAACGAACAAATCAATTCTAACTCTTACAGTTCTAAGTTTCCTCAGGATTTTAATATATGGAAATCGAACAAGAACGGAGACTCACTCGATTCTCTCATGAGAACAAATACTAGATATTTCGAGAATGAAGATAATGAAGATGTGAAAGAATATTTTGAAAACGAGTCTGAACACTTCATGAACAAAGATGATATGAAAGACTATTTTGAAGACGATACTGAACACTTCATGAACAAAGATGATATAAAGGAATATTTTGAAGATGAGACTGAAGAGGATACCATCGAAACTAAACAAAATAATTATAATCCTCATGTTCTTCCTCAAAATATTTGGAAGAGTACAGAGAATGAAGAACTTCTTAACGATTCGGATTTTATACGTGAAAACTCGCAAGAAACAGAACAAACGGAATTATATTCTGAAGAAAATGACAAGTACTTTCAGGACTACGAGCAAAACGAAGATGTAATCTTTCGAGACAAAGGCGCCAATGCTCGTGCACCTGTGATTAATGCCTATAACGCTTATATACTTCCTCGATATTTAAATATTGTAAATGATAAGAAATATTCTGCTAAATCCGAAACGCAGGAATTATCGGAAGTTAAAAACAATATACGTGCGAATCCTATAATAAAAATGGATCAAAGGTTTTTCAAGGATGAAGCTATTATTAAAAATAACACGCGTCTTCAAGATCTTATACACTCTAAGGATATTTTCGAAGCAGAGGAATACAGCAGTCCTATTGCTAACAAACAAAATAATGTAAGAAACAAGAACGAGGCTTCAGTAGAACTTGATCCTGATCTATTCGATGACATTGAAGATCTTCCAATAGAAACAACTGAATCGGCACTAATATAATTTTTTTATTGATTTTCTTAGCAACAATAATAATTGTTGACATTATATAGATATCCTAAATTTTAGAGAAAGTTAATTTAATTTTCATTCAAGAATTTTCTTTAGAATCGAATTTTCTTAATAAAAACGTCAGCAAATTAATAACTTATCAATTAAATTACAAGTAATTGAAAACGACAACTTGAAACACACATAGTTAAAAATATAGTTCAGTTACAAAACACAAAAACATTTAATGTAGAAAATTGATAACTTACAACTAAATATAATCTGTTCCAATATTTTTACTAAGAAAAATCAAATAGATCAACCATTTTAAAAGTAGGCTTATCCTTTAATCTGGGATATTTTGTATAACTTTCGTCACTATTTCTGTTGTGAATAAGAGCTAGAAATAGGACTTAATATAAGGAAAAAATGTTAGCGTAGCTTAAAAATAAAAATCTGTTATTTATTAATGTTAACGCATTAAGTTTTCGATTAATTATTAATATTAAAATATATTTGATGCAATAATAAAATGTTGTTTTTAATTAAAAATTGTCTGTATGTTTTATTTGATAAAAATTTGTAGTGAGTTTTCTACAATATAAATTCAGAATTTCGTCTAAATTCATTATTATTCGAAAATAAATGTATCACCAAAGAGAATTATTTATATAATTTTATATTTTATAACATAATTTTAACCCTTCCGTTATTATTGAGTCACATTTCACAATCTACCAATGTCATGAATTATTCGTATAATTTTGCAAGACAAATAATTTCGCCAAATATAAGTTGTAACGGTAAAAATAAATATCAGTTAAAATATTTGCAATAAATGATTAATTATAGCAATGATATTAAATAGATATTTCAATTTGTTGTGCTTTGTGATAAAAAGGTATTCATTTTTTCTAAAGTTAGCTTTAATGAATATTGTAATTGTATTTTATTTAATATATTTGATGTCGTTTCTTTCTTCTTAATATGAATTTTCCACCCTTATTGGCAACATGTGACAAAAAAAAGGAAGATAAATTAAATAAAAAATTATATGAATTTAACATTCATAGATAAATAAAATTCCACATTAGTCTGTAAATTTTTTTTCGTTCAATAGCGAGTGTGCCAACTTTCGTCATCGTGCTTGTGAAATTGGATTCCGCTTGCGGAATTTGATGTATAAGCGGAAAAAAGAGTGCGTTAAAAAAATGTGAATGGCGACATATGTATATTGCAACATGAATGAAAATGCAACCAAATCGACACAATTATAAATGTTTAATAATAACGCAGTAAATTATTGAGTTAATTTTACAATAATGCTTTCGCGTTTACTAATGAGTATCTTTGAATTTAGAGCATGTCTATAATGCAATACAAATGCGGTTACAAATATTTCAATTAAATATAGAAAGTTTTCTTGTATAAACATTATTAATTTTTCTTCGATAAATTCTAATAATGTTATAATTATTCTGTAATATTCTACTATAGAAATCTAATCATTATATACATATAAGAACATAATAATTATTATAAGAATTAATATAAGATTAAATAATGCCAGACATGAATTGAGCTCTTATAAAATATTGTTTAATTATTTAAATATGAAATATACAATGTTAATTATTTTCTGTTTAATTTTAAAGATTTCTCTTAAATAATATTTAAGTATAATTTTCTTTTGATGGAACTACAATTATGTGATAACATAAAGTAAATAAATATTCATGTAATTATATAATAAATTATCCAATTTTACATAAAATATAAAAAAACATATAGATTAACTTCCAGTTAATATTGTTCATGGTCGACCAATGATATCATTACGTTTGATGTCATAAAATGAGGACGCATATATTGTTTAATCACGCATCAAAATTTGCCTATGCATCAAAACGCTCGCATAATTTTGCAAACGCGAATGATTTCGTCGTCGATTCTGATTTCGTAGCTGGTCGCGGATTCCCTTAAAAAACAGGCGCGCTAATCCGGCTTCATCAGTTCGCGTTCGACTTCGATCTACGAACAATGCATCTGAAAAGTTGCTGCGCGTTGTTCCTGCTGGCGCTAGTCGCCTGTCAGGCTGCACCCTCGGCTAAGGAGAAGTCGATTAACGGGGCGGAGACGACATTCACCGGGACCAACATACCACTGGAAGATGCTGGCACGGAAAAGGATAGAGCGAAGAAATCGGCAACGACTTTCTGCGTGGAAGTTCGTTCGGGAAAGCAAGAACAGGTGCCCTGCAGACAGGAGGTAAACCCACCAAGACTTCAGCACGAATCTAAACCGGTAG
>VBVQ01003082.1:0-18534 GCA_011636635.1 Tetramorium simillimum | reverse complement strand
GGGGGGGAGCTCCTCCCGTGTCGGACTTCCGGACGAGGGGCACCGAAGGGGAAAAGGCCTCGCCCGATCGAGCGATCGACGTGTCCGTCCTTCGTGGAATATCGGATCGAACGCGCGGTGCAGTCGCGGGCTTTAATTACGAATGGAATGGCAATCGATCGTGTATCGTTGCGAGGGATTTTTAATGGAACGGCGTAAGTGAGAAACGGCGGAGACTTGAGAAACAGAACAGGAGTTATCTCGGAGTCGTAACTATTCCGTCCCGCGGCTTCAAGTACACGCGTAAGGGATCGAATCGAGCGATACTGTAAAAAAAGATTACGATAATCTTCATATAAAGCTGGACATTAGCTCGAGTATTCGAATATTTTTTCGGTATTTCAGAATTTCAAAGTTATTTCACTCTGAATCTTATCGTACAGTACGGATATTCTGTAAGATTTGCATAATTCAGTACTTACAGAATCGGAATCACTTTTGCACGATATTTTTAGTTCTATCGTACTTTGCGAATTCTAACAAAACTCTGATAAACTAGAATTCTGGTAATTGCGAGATTTCGCAATTTCAATATTGGAAATTGAGAATTCAAGAATTACAACTCTGATAAACTAGAATTCTGATAATTGCGAGATTTCACAATTTCTATATTGAAAATCGAGACTTCAAGAATTACATCACTTTAGAATCCTGAAAATTTAGAAACACATGTCGGACAAATGTGTCCTACATTTTGTTTTCCGTACAAAAATTACGTCAGAAATTTCGTCGGATACGAATTAAGATTCTAATATTTCGCAGTTCTCTGCCGGAACGTACCTATCTATAAGCCTTTCCGAAGGCGGACGTTGTTAAACTCTCAAGCACAACGGTCCCCGAGAGTCGCAGTGTCTCGCGAGTCAGATACGTAACAGCTTTATTGTGTAGATCGATACCTCGGATCGGTACTCGAGGTATCCGAGGTGTATCCGTCCACCGACGGTCGCCAGCCGTCTCTTCTGGGAAGCTCGGATCACGTCGTGGAGCGCATTATTCATGCGGGACGAGCCTGCCTCGTCGCCACCTCCGCCTTCGTATGCTTGGCGTTTACGCCTTCTCCTTTTCCTTCCCCGTCGACTCGGCCGTAGGGACAACGATCATAGTAATTATCCTAAAGGACGACGATAAGTTCGATATCCCGCGCTGATAACGTCGCCCGTTTCGACTTTCCACAATTTACCACTTAATCACGATCGGCCGTACACGTTGCATTAGTTGGTTATTAACCTTTAATAAATAAAGGTATTTGGGAGCGACGGCTTTTCTCTTGGTGCCAGGCACACGATTAGAATACCGAGATAACTGCTTCTAAGAGAGTTTGAATAATTAAACTGCATTGTGTGCAGTTAAATTTAACAATTTAACTGTTCAACTAAAAGTCAGAGTTCATTCGCACTCCGATATTTTAAATTTCAACAAGCAAAGAATATATTTTAGCAAGAGTATATTATACTTTAACGAGAAGAATATCAATATAAATATTAGTGTAGTATATTTCTTGAATTCGAAATTCTCCACTACGCGGAGTATCCATTTTCCATCTTATCCAGTTTTCAGATCCCAGATCCCACGATAATTTGATTGATGTAGTCGCAATGTATATTTGAAGCTTCTTTATCTTCCTCGACCAGTTCTACTATAAAACAAACAATTATCTCCTAGTCATCAATTCCGGGGACCTCCGTACCAACTTTGAGGCGTTGTCGATATGCTAATCGTACGACTATATCAGAGACAACGCGGACATTGTCTTTATCCGAAATTACCGGCACTACAATGTATCCAGTCCGTTGATCGAACGCCTCTCCTTCCCTGCTCCCCCGCCGCTCTCTCTATCTCTCTAATTTGTTTGCCCATCATGAACACCATCCATCGGACGATCTCCCTTTCTCCCCTCTGCGCTCCTCTCCCATCGGGATTTTTTATTTTCTCTTCCCCTACACGACCGGTCTTATAATATCGAGACTCGTCGGGCTGATCTCCTGGCACCCGATCGCAGAACGGTGATTAGACTCTGTATTAGAATTAGAGACTATGGATTTCTCCCTCCACCGCGACGCCACGGTACCTTCCATCTCTCAAACCGCTTCAGGAATGCGATTTCACTCAGAAGCGACTCTATTGATAATCTCTCGATATGAATCCCTTCCGTTGTCTACTGATCGTTTCATCCACGTCCGTGTATTCTTGAACGTTTGAATTCGCAGATTTTCTTGACCTCTTAATTCCTGAATACCGAATTGTATCGTATTTCTCAGTGTTTCTCGAATTTTCAAATATCAAATTTAAAGTCGAGCGCGGATTTTCGGAAATTCGAAGCTCCAAAGATCTCGGGATCAAGCGTGAAGAAATCCGGGAAAATCCAGGAAATACAAAATTTCAGCTCGATCCGAAAGACTGACGAACAAAGCCGTCCTTTTCTGCGCGTTATAATTCCGAATTGATATCCCGTCCTGACGTTCGAATATCTAGAAACTCTTGAGATTTGCACGTACCTCGTATTTTAATTGAACGATTTTAGATGAATAGAGTCATCCCCTCGTGGCTCACGCTATCCGAATGAGATCATTCGGAGTCGGAGCGCAGAAGGCCGTGTTCGCGTTCACGTGTCGTTATCACGCACGTTGTGCATTTCCCCTCATTTATTTCCGCGCGCGCGATCGCGCGCCCGGACGTCGAAAGCGCCCTGGGGCAGAGAGAGCCCCGGCGAGGAAGAGGAGAGAAGAAGCGAGAGATCTTTGATCGGCGCCGAGACGCAGCTGTTTCGTTTATCTCGCGACAGGAACAGGATCCGCGCAGGTCGTTTCGCCCGCGAACAGGACCTTCGAGAGACGTTATCGTCGCGCTCCATCTGTCACCGTCTCGGTTTCCTCCGCCGCGCTGCCGGGTCGGCGATTTTTTTCCTGTTCCACGTTAAAACCCGGTAACGAAGGAAACAGAGGGAGGGGGAGAAAGCGGGAGGGAAACGGCCGATTGTCGATAGGGGTGGCGGAGAGTAACGTCGCCGCGCCACCTCGCAAATTGGTAGCGGAGAAAGCTTCGGCGATTTACAAGCCGCCGCTTTTATTTCGTTTGTATAATCCCGGACGAATAAAAGGTTCTTCTCTGAAAGGCTCTTCTTCAGGGGATAAGTTTGGAAGAAGTGCAATTTACCAGCCCAATCGAATAATAACCACGGTGAATTAAATTTCTCGATTAAGCGAATTTCATTTCTCTACACTGAGAGAAAAATATAGTTACTTTTAGACTCAACCATAATTTTATATTTCTAACAATAAATATGATTAATTTATATATGCATCATTATGTTAAGTACAATTATCATTAGAAATATTATAAAATTGTGATTGAATTCAAAAGTAACTATATTTTTCTCTCAGTGTACCTCACCTAAAATAAAAAATTATTAAAGAAATTAATAGATTCTCAAAGATATAAATAATTAAACCACCCATTTGACAAAGTAAAAATTAGAATAACCATGAAGATGATCAAAATGTTAAAAAAAACCATCAATAATAAATAAATAAAGCAGCGAAAAATTATTAGTCAAATGCAAGAAAAAAAAAGAAATAAAGTCAGACATGTCGCTTTCATAATGTTTAACGAATGGTAAATACTGTAAATAGTACGTCGCTGATCAGACTCGCGGTACGCGAGAATTGCTCAGCGATCTTTCTCCTTCCGGTTTTCCGGAAAATCGATCGGGCTCGCCGCTTCCGCGTGCCAGATACGACGGTCCCCCGCGCTGTACGGCGCATCCCCGTGTCCGTTCGTCAGCCCTCGAAATGTCGAAAGTGTCGATCCAGCGGCCGGCGCGCCGCATCGGCCCGGCCGCGCGGGAACGAGGGAACGAGCGTAGGGCCGAAAGGTAACGAGACCGGGAGATCGACCGGATCAGATAAGGCCGGGCAGGACCGGCCGGTCCAGATCTCACGAGATAGGAGAATTTAATAACCTGCTACGCGGCGCGCGGGGGAGTGGAGAAGGCGGAGTGGCGGGAGGTGGGAAACGTGTGGGAAGGGGGTGGCAATAATATCGGGGAGATATCGATCTTTAATTAGGCACGCAGCGCGCGGGAACGCGAGATTAGATCTAAGCTAGACGAGAGGCGAGTTCTGGCCATCTCCCTCACACCCCACTCTCTCCTCTCCCGTCTTCCCCCGGGATGTATCATCCCCCTCGGCCCGTCCGTGGATTCGGCGGAGGCTCGGGCGGCCTGATCCAGATCCGCTCTCTCTCTCTCTCGGTCGCCATTCAAATTGTAAGAATAAAAGGACACACGATGCTATCGGGGGACCGTCGGGTGGGGGGAGGAAAAGGCAGAGGCAGAGGTTGCCTCGCACGAATATTCCGTAAGACTAATTGAAATTTTGAAGGATGCTGATCCCTGCGCAGATATTACCCACGCTTTAATGGTTGGCGTGGGTGACTGGCTGATAGAATTGTCTCGTTGGAACGTGTCTATCCGGGGAATCGAGATTGGCGTCGAGATCTAGAGCGAGGGGATCTCGAGGCTACGCGAAAATCGCGGCAATCCGGCGAGTACGATGATGAAGCGATATCGCGATGACGAGTATTGTAATTTTTATTATTATAAATAAAGCGGAAAAGGAAATGAGAACTATTGTTAAGAACGAGCGAAATTTATCGCAGTTTGAAACGCTTCCCTCAAACACGCTAAAAGTTCGCAATAGAAGCAATAGAATAATATAGAAATTATAGAAATAAATAGAATTTATAGAAAAAATGAGAACGTTATCGCTTTCACTAAAACGTTATCAGGGATTAATTTTGACTCTGATGAATTTCCACGATAAAAATGTTATACTGTCAGATAAATGAAATTAGAAACGTCTTTCGATGTAAAAATGTTCAATATCTGATTATGATAAAATAATTCGAAGATGATCTTGAAGAATGGTTTGTATTTTCTATTTTTTTTTTTGAAGATTGCTTACTTGGATCAGTGTTCTTAACTTCGCCTGTTTTAACCACGAGATTTACTGTATCGTTGAAGCGGCCTGATTCGCGACACTTGCATCGTCGTGACAGAAATCGTGAAGTCGCGCAAAAAGGAACGAGTCGATCTGAATTTCGATGCTCGCCGCACGAGCGCGTGTTCACGCACGCACGTTGAATATGCAGACGCGGGATATGGTTTATACGTGTCGGCGATTAAGCTCGAAGACATTCGGGCATTCATTAAGAGGTGGCGGCATCGACATCGCGAGGCAGACACGTCTGCCGATAAGCCGCAATTTCTCGGTTCTCCAAACTTTGTCGCATATTATTTCAAAAAGCCACATTATAACCATTAATTATATTGTCATTTACATATCCTTGAATTATTCTTGGATTGATTGAGCTACAATTTAAGCCTTAATGCATCCAATTATTTTCGTGAAAGCCACTCGATCTCCCGCAAATAAAATCATCAGAATTTTCGATTGCAATTGAAACGAGTGTCCCCTCTCCGTGGCGGATTATTGACACGAGAACAGTCGAACAGATGAACGGCGAACAACCTCGGGCGGACCGATAGGACGAAGAAAAAGCCGATGGCGAACGGTGTCCGGCGGGAGCGGGGGAGAGGGTGGTCGGAGGAAAGGGCGAGGCACCGCGCGCGGCCCCCACCGTCCATTGATAATTATTCATTCAGGCGAGTCGCGCGGCGCGGCGAGATACCGATCTTAAAACGTCGGCCGGAGAGGAGGCCAGGCGAGAAGTGTCCCGTCCCGAAGAGATACGAAATCTCGGGTGTCGTTTCGCCGTCCGTTGTCGTCCCTCGGTCCGCGCTCAGGAAGGGCGGCGACGGGGGGAGCAGAGAGGCCTTAATGTATGCACGTCGGGAGCTCCCGCCGAGCGATAATTGCCCGATGTGGCATTGCCTCTTCCTCGTGGCAACGAGCACTGGTCACGTCTCAATGTTTTTAAGCCACGTTCACAGGACGCGAACTCCGAACGGAAACGCTTGTTGATCTCCGATGACTCTTGTATCTCGTATTCCTCCCCGTTCAGCGAATTGTAGGATTATCCAGGCGTACAGGGAGTACTTTAGGTGAAAGAGGAAAATTTCTTTTTAATCCTGATCAAGATCTCTTTGCGTTGTTAATTAGAGTCAAATTGATGGGAGAAAATATGAATGAAAAAAAACCAACGATTGAAACTGAACTGAAAAAGCTGATAGTTAAAATAAATCGAAGGAATTATAATTAGGGAAATTTACTCGAGCTGTAATAATAATAAAACATTATCAGGGAATCTCATAGTTTCAGTTAAACTAAAGTTAATTGAAACATAACAATAATGAATAATGGAACTGACATAACTTTTACCAACGTTTTAAACATTTGGACTATTTAAATATTTAAAATTAGAAGAGAATATCTCAAAAATTACAAAAAAGAACTAAAGATTAAAAGATAAGCTTTTTGAAAAATACGGCTGTATACACTGTTACATTATTTTAAACAATTATAAGTATTCAAATTAAATTTCTAACACAGTAAATCTTCAATAAAGATTATTAAAAAATAATTAAAGAGTAATATTACGAAATAATAGAAGAATAAAATTAATTGCAAAATATCTTAAAAATCAATTTTATATCAAAGAAAAGGGATTTTTTTTAAATATATTTGAAGGACAAGCTTTTAGCACCTGTTCGTCCTCCTAGGATACAATTCGTCGGCACGTTTTACCCTCCCATTCCCCCATGGCTCAAGACCTATCGATGCTTCGGGAGAACACCGGTTTCCCTCTTCGGAGTCTCGACTCTCAGCCGCGAATGGCGTAATGGGGTGTTAAAGGCCCAGAGGGTCGGCGGGGCGCCGGAGGGCGGTTATTTACGAGCGTGTCCAATACGGCAATCTTGCGCGCGTCGCAACGGTGCACGTCGTCGCCGTTGTTGGCCCGACGTTAGGATCGCGGTTAAACGCCGCTGTTATATCTCAGTGTAACCAGGCGCCCCGCGAGAGCGCATTTACGCGCGCGACCCTTCCGTACCCTTGTCCCTCGCAGAGAGATCACAATGTCGTAAGTACATGAAGCACGGACCCGGCCGGGACATAAACCAGCCGGACACGTGGAACGAACGAGAAGAAGGGATTCGGAGCGGGAGGGAAAGATGGGATAAGGTTCCTCTCGACGGAGCACAAAAGAGGATATAAAAAAAAGAGCAATTTATTGAAGAGTTAAGGATATAATACCAGGCACGATTGTAGGCCTATTCTTAAAAGGATATTAATTCTTCAAGAATAGATAGAGACAAGAAAAAGGCTGTTGACGAAAATTTCGATAAAAAATCATTATATAAATATTAATATATAATGAATATTAATATTATACTTATTACTAGAAGATTATAAAATTTTGCAGCAGAGTACGAGTAAATTTTTATTTTTGCACTGAAATAAATTGTTGTTTTGGAATTTATTCCAAATAAGAATAAAAATTACTAATAACAAGAATTTGGAAATATCAAATTAGATTTAAACTCATACATGACAATATTTCCAGTTATTGTATCCCTAAGAAGTTCAACCACTTCTTTCGCTATGAAGTGTTCTAATATTTAAATTCTTTAACGTGTTAATTAAAACAGCCATTTGATATGCATTTCTTCGGCGTTAAACATTGTATTCTCTATCATGAAGAAAACAGAAAAATTAGAATCGATTATATTTAACATAAAGTTACAAAGTAAATTAAGCGATAGTGCGGATAAAAATCAGAATTAAGAGTCAGAAAATCGCGCTTCCGTCATCCTCAAACGCTTCTTCTCAGCTTACTTATTCGAGGGTTTAAAAAGGGTTAATAAAGGATTAACAAGAAAGAAGGACTCCATCCCATTTGCGTCCCATTACAGGACTTCTTTTTACGATCGGGACCCCGGGCAGGAAGCCGTACCAAGATCGCGGACGCGAAAGGGCAGGCGTTAACAAGGGTGTTCACCAAAGGGGTAGTTCCGCGCTCTTCCGCGAGGTCGCCGTCCTATCCGCGTGAAAGCCACCGCCGCCGCCTTCAGTGGCCGTTACATAAATCCTGTCGGGGCGTTATTCAATTTACAGCCGCTTATAGGGCGCATCGCACGGTCTCGGGGATACGAGGGAGGAAAGGGTGGCCGCTGCTCGGGTGCTGCTGCCGCCGCGTCGTAAAAATTATATCTCCGGCGCACCTTGCATTATGTATACGGATGCGGCGACCGGCACGTACGTTCGTTTGCATCCACGACCGTAACTGCGAGGGAATAGGGAGGGTCGACAGTTACCCCCGGTGTTCGCTCGATGCGAACGAAAGCGGAATCGCTCAATTCCGAAGAGATACGCGAGGAAAAGGGGGTTTTATTCGCCGTGGTTCTTAATAAATTCGATAGCTCTTTGAGGAAGCGAGAGATTTAAAGAGCGGCGTACTTAATCTCTCTTATATTAAAGATTTTACTATCGTCGGTTATTTACGCATTTTGTAATAAGTTTATGACTTTTTATTATAATTATATACATATTTTCTCATTGCGAGGCATTTATATTCCATAAAATTCCAATTTATATATTTATAAATATATTGTTTAAATAATGGAATAAGAATCTTAATTCTGCTAAAGAATAATAAAATATTCTATTAAAATAATTTTTCAAAGAGAACAGATTAATTTATATTTTACAAAATGCTTTGTTTAAAATAGTATCTATTTTTGTTCGTCTTTCACGCATTATAAAAGAAATTTATTATAAATCACGTATTAAATATTATAATATTTTCCAAATGTGTATTCTTGATGCTCCTATTTTGCTAAACTCATCGTTATCTTAAGTGCAACAAGCAATTGCACACACCACAAAGGAACATATTTATTATTTAATTTAATAAAATCGGTCTCGGTGATGACTCTGCACAGCCATATCGCGGCTGCAATGATGGTCGGGCTCGAAGGGCCTTATTAAGAAAAATGGCGCGCATCGTGACACAAGAGCGAGCGACGGGCGGAGGCGAGGGAGATGGTGGGCGACTCACCTTTATCTCGCGCAACCCATTCGTGCGGGCTTATCTACCGTAAAAACTTCGACTTTAACCACCGGGGATCATAATCGAGCTTATCTGCGCCTCTCGCAAGCTCGCGCTCTCTTCTTCTCTCCTTCCTCTCGTTGCTGCACCAAAGGCTATCTCCCCTTTTGCTCATCTATCGCCCCCTGACGCGCTATCGCGGATTTTATCGCGAAACTTTGAACCGACCCGGAGGAACGAAGATCGCACGAAAGAAAGAGCTTCGTGCGCAGAAAGAGAGAGAAAGAGAGAGGGGGGAAGAGGGGGGAAAAAAGGAGATGCAGTTTATTTAACAAAGAGATGAAGCGAGAGGATATATGGCACGAATAGAAAGAAAAAAAAAGATACAAGGATAAGGAGAGATTTAGCCAATGAATTGAATTTTCTATGGATAACGAATAATACGTATAGCCCCCATAATCTCAGGAATTAATGGACAATTGAAAGGCTGCTTGAAAAATTAATTCAACATAGAAAAAGCATGCAAAGATGATGAACGAAAATTGCGATTGAATAGAAAATTATCAATGAAACTTACGGTAATCTTAAAAGTTAAAGCCGTATGGAGCATCGTGATTAATTCGGATCTAAAAAGTAATACAATCTAGAGGAAAAAAAGGAGAGGAAATAGAAAAAATATTAAGCTCTTACAAAAGAAATTGCTAAAAATATATACAGAGTCACATTTTTCCTCTTTCGCGTTTATCTCGATCTGTCTGAAAAATTTTGAGCTTGACGAGAATAACGTAGACAGATAGCTTCGTGTCGTCTTCAGATTCCCCGCAGACAATTCAGAGATTGCAGCAAAAGTGCTACAGTTTACAGCTTAATAGCACGGCGGCGAGGCAGTACAGTTTTGATAGATTTAAAGGGAAGAGGAAGAGGAGGATTGTGTGTCGTCGGCTATGTAAGCACGAAATATCGCGACGCGGAAGAGAGCGTGCGCTGTAAAAATATTTTAAGCGGCTCTCCAAGGTGCCAGGTGGAGTTTAGTGGCGGCGCCTGAAAAAGCACGATTACGTTTACGACTTCCCCGCCGCGTGTTCGACGTCGTTGCTCTTCCGGCCGCGCCACTGCCGTCGGAAAATTCGACGAATTTTCGATCGGCCCGTTTTCTCCTTCCCTCTCCGGGTTAACTTCCCGTCCCAATTAAATGTAATCGGCATTTAAGTTTCTGAAAACACTTGTTACTTCTCGGATCTGTTGAAATAACTTTCCGTAAAGTACAATTAGTATTTAGACTTTATCGCCATTTTATATATCTATAAAGAAAAATAGATAATACAATTAAGGAAAAATGCCAAAAATAGATAAATTATAAAATCGATTATTTTTATATCACATATATTAATATTTTAAACAAATTTTTAGTAGTTTTGAAGTAAAACTCCTAAGAGAATTGTATTTTAAAAATGTTCCCTCAGTGTCTACTACAAAGAGATATTTAAGAGGACTCGTCGATTTTTCACTCGGCGTTATTTTAAATCGCGGTTGCCTTTCGGGAGACGCGGAGTCGTGCGAAAAATCACGGAGCCTTTTAAGAAACTTTACGGTCTCCAGGACCGAGATGTCTGCGCGCGACGTGTATCTCTCTCAGGAGAGAGGCCGAGGATAGGGTGAAAAGGGGGGGGGGGTGTACGAGGCGCTCGCCGGGAGATACGGAACTGTCGTCATATTGAAAACCATAATTCGTGCGAGTGGAGGCAGGCCCCAGGTATCCCAGGGGCGTACCGTGACCGCTATCTCGATCGCGTCACAATAAATACTGATCCCTGGAAGGTGGCCCTGGGCATTATCAGGGGACCGCGTGGCGAAGTCACTTATACTTACTTATACCCCCGTCCCCTCTACCCGGTCTTTCGTCTTATTCCCGTCGCGGCGATACAGCGAAAGTAATTATTTCCGATAGTCCAAAGATACCGACGCTCGTTATTGCTTATGCGTTATAATCGCGAAGCGGTCCATCGTCCCTGCATCCTCCGCGAGTAACTTTGTTCTCACCGCTACTAATTGAAAAAATTGTCAGGACGAATACGTGAATACGTGAAAGAATGTAAACGGAAAAAAAATTGTTAAACGTGTTCTTCATTGAAAGAAAGAGAATTGAAATATTTTTATCTATTAGTACTTTAATTGGCACGGAATATTAATACTCTCGACGAATCGGCGAACTTCGAAGACGCTCGAAAATCGCGCGATAAATCACTTCGTGAAAGTTTGTGAAATTTCGTTAAAATTGCAAATATCCAAAAGGACATGCGACTCGGCGCGATTTACGATTCGCGGGACTATAATAAACATTTCCTCTCGATGGGTCTTTATACCCGCTGCTCTATCGTCCCTCCTTTTTCTCCGCTCGAGCTCCGCTGGCGCTTTTTTAGCTCTTCGTGGCCGGTGCTCGTTCGTTATCCGTGAAAGCCTAATCGGGGACCATCCGTCAGTCTAATGGAGAACCGAAGGCGACGGGCTGAGGGCTGACCCCTTGGACGGAGGTGTCGTTCAACTTTTCATACACAAGGAAAGATCCTCGTCCATGTAAGAATCGCGCGTCAATACCCTTTGTTGACGTCAATCGAGGATTACAATTATTATCGAACAACTTCAGGAATCGAGGAAATTAAGTAAATTGTTGAGCCGATAAATAAAATAAAACCAACGTAGATCAAAAGGCAGAAAGATTAATTGCAGACGTATGTAGAAATTATAATGTAGAAGCATATAACGATGCGTAATAATGTCAGTAGAATTAAGTGCCTCCAAAACGGAAGAGGAGCGAGTCTGTGACCTGAGATGACGAGGAAGAGAAATCTACGTTAAAGTGCGATTTTTCATTTCCTCATTTTACACAAAATTGTATAATATTATTCTCTTATATATTTCCCTTGTACTCCTTTTCTTTTATATTCGTCGTTTTATCTTTCTATCATTCTCGTCTTTTATTCCTAAATATTTATTTATGTGTACGGAACAAATAATTTTAACATTCATTAAGAAGCAAAGTTTCTTGCGGCGGTTTCAGCTCCCAAAAATTGACATTTCCGAAGATAAAATTCAAAGTTTCACGATATATCAAGCAACTAATTTAGAAACTACAAGAATTCGGAATTATGTGTAGATTTTAATTACTGTACTATCCGTGCAAGGTTTTCGAATACATAAAAATCTCTCGCGACTTATCTGATACTCTCGGGATCCGAAGGCTTCGCGGGATCGGGAGTAACTTAACGAAGTCCATTCAGAATGTATCCCGCGTCTGTTTAACGACACGCAATCGGAATCTCCGGAACGTGGACGTGGCGTGTCGGATCTCGGCGTTTTATGCATCTCGGTCGCGCCTTCACCAAGGCTGTCCGGCGATGCCGCTTTTCTTTTTCTTTTCCGTCTCTTCCCCACGTGCGCGCGCTCGCGCAATCACATTTATTCTCGCGCTGAAAACGAGGTTGCGAGGCAGATACGCGCGCGACTCGATTACGGCGCGACGCGACGCAACGCGGAGCCCAACGCGGAAAAGCGACGGGGGCAGCCCCAAGGCTGCCGGGCGCAAAAATAGATCGATAAATCGGCCGATTCCTCGAGATGCCGGGGCTGAAAGAAGGATTTCTAATTCGTCTCGGCCGAGAGATCTGAAATGTATAGCGCGAGCGGCCGCGGCCGAGGAATAGCCGAGCGATGATTCATCGCGCGGAGCGCTCCTCCATCGGTTCTCAACGGTAATACACATCCGGGAAGAAAAGCTCTTGTTTCCCTGAAATCAGTGTTGGAGCGAAGAAATGTTGCTAAAAAGTCCAAGTTACGAGAAGAAAAGGGTTCAATTTTAAATGCAACAAAGCGTTGAGGTGTATGTCTATTAGTGAATCATCGCGTTCGTATTGCATGCAACTAATTGCATAGTTTTGCTTGTCGTAATTACTCGGGAAAAGAGACAAGATTATTTATCAATATGTTGAAGCACAATCAAATCTATTTGCTTAAATTATTTTAGAAAAAATAAAATATTGGCAATGACAATAGGCGAATGCTTATCAATGTTTTGTTTTATTTTAATAAAGGCGTAATTTAGTTATTTAAAGCTTCATTTGAGTCCACTAATAATAACTGTCCACTAATAATAACTGTCGAATAAATGAATCCAGTAATCAAGAGAATTGGATTAAATCTGCGCTAAAATTACTTCAGAACCCTTGAAATAGTTATTGATAGACTTAATAATCTTTTGTCGAATATCTGAATTTTATATTACCGACTTATCGTAATTGCACATCTATGATTGTCAAACCGCTGCGATTATTTCAGAAAAGATGAGTTTCACTACACTTTCAAGAAACACATACAATTATCCGTCTTCAGACGCCGATTATTGAACTTATCTTTAATAAACTGATTTTTGTTTTAGTTTTGATAATCTAAATTCGCTTTTGCCCTTGTTTATACTCCTGACTGTACAGATATATAACGCTTTTATATCGCTAGCTTGATACTGGAAATCGATATCTTTCGAACTTGACATTACTATCTCTGTCTCTCCTGATCACGTGTATCATTATAATATAACATCAAGCGTCTCGGAGTTGATGGACGTATCAGAAACGGCTCCGGCGAGTCGCGGAGGGCGAGTCGCCGAAGAATCCCGGTCGGAGAACCTCCGTTCCCCGGCCAGACCGGCGCGTTCGCGGAAAGCATTTCCGTATCGGCCGCATCTCGCGACTCGCTCATTCGAAATCTCTCTCGCTCACGAGGTGGATGCACAACGGACGCATTGTAACGCATCGCCCGGATCCAGATATCTCTTGTGGCGCGTCTCTTATCGACGGCGGCGGCGGCGGCGGCGGCGGCGACGGCCAACTCGCAGGCGTCCAGACACTCTCGAGAGTGATCCCCCTCTCGCCCGCCCTTCCGAGGAGAGGATGGAATCTCCGTCGCAACGATAAGCTTGACGGCCGATTAGGCGTGCGGGGAAAAAAGCTTTTCGGAGGATGGAGCGGAATGCGTTCTCAAGAAGCATCTGCGACGAGAAGATAAATCGATGAATTCTAACCCTTCGCGGCATCAGAACTTGGAGAAATATGTATAATAACCAATATTAAGCATTTCTGTCCCCATTTCTTTATTCAATTTTATCGATATAATCCAATATTAAAATATTTATATTAATTATCTAATGTAAAAATTTAGAAAGTTCTTGCTGTTCGAAAAATTTCAAGAATATAGTTTATCAATTACAATTAAACGTTCGTCTACATTTTTATTCATAAAAAATATTCGTAATAAAAAGCAGTTGAAACGCTGAGATTCAAATTTCGTGTGAACCTTTATAAATTAAAAATTCCAAAATTCTCTTAAAAAAATTTAATTTAATAAATCTTATACAAATATACTATTAATATATCGAGTTTCTCACACACGACTAAAATAACAAAGTGGAGAGATAGACATAGAAAGGAAAAAAAACCAATAAGAAAGGATACATATAAAAATAAATTCTGCAGGGTGAGGTCTTCAGTGCCGCTATTGCAATTATTATCACAAATTCGTCACGCTAATTTCCGGCGGAAACTCTCGCAGGGGATTCCAAGGTAGAGCAACCGCGCGGCTAGGTCGCGGGGGAGTGGCGCGGGGATGGGTTGTACGGTAGGACGAGAGCCTGGCCGGCTCGTTATCAGTCCAGGAGGTGTTATCAGCTGGATGCAGCTCCCTTCCAGCGCCCCAACCCCTTCTTCGGCAACTCGCTGGAACGAGAGAGCGAACGTTGAAGGGGGTGGCGGGCGGGGGAAGGACAGGGTTCGAAGGTGCGCGCTATCTTCCACCCCTGGAGAGATGGCTATAGAGTGCATCTCGCGATAACGAGGCAAGTTAAACAATATCGAGCTACATGAGCACCACCACCACCACCGCCGCCGACGCCGCCGTCGCTGAAGATTAACCGCGTCTCTCCCGCCAAGAAGATACTTCATTATCGCGCGAGCATCGACTCGCCCGGGACGGCGAAACCGATGATAATTCCAGACGCGATAATTTCCGTGCAACATTATCGTCGAGATGAGCGCGAGGCGCCTTTTTGCGCCTCCGAGACCGCTCGTTTAAATTTCACAAGCATTATCGCGGCGAAGGAGTCCCTTTATTGAAAACGTTACATCGATATTTATTTTGTATTCTTATGGTCTACATATCTTCACTTACGTACTTTTATTTTTGTACATATTACATATCTTTATTGATAAAAATCCATAAATTATTTGTACGTCACTCATTAATTTTGTACTGTACTTTTATTATACTTTGTTGTATTTAAAGTAATTATTTTTCTAGAAAGCAGTTTCCCCTTTCTTCAACTTTTATCTTTACGTCTTAGGTGAAGATAAAGTCGCAGCTTCGAATTCGTCGAGTACGTTACTGATGCTTACGAAACACCCCGTATGCGCGAGTCCTTTCACGAGAGGATATCTCGATCGATCTTCCGATGGAGGGGAACGGGCAGAGAGAGGATCCGGGCCCGAGTGCCCGAGCGGGCCTCGGTTGTCGGTCGAATCTCAGAGTAGGGACAGGTCGCCGCGATCGGCGGTCCAAATATTGGGACATTGGAACTCTTTCACCGCACTCTTTCTTCGATACCTTCGAAGAAGAAAAAGACAGAGAAAAAAAAAGCGAATCAAGATGGAGAAAGGAGAGAACTCCAGCTTGCCGCGCGACATACATACAGAAAATTCTTCCTCCCTCTCTTTCTTCGATCGGCGAAACAAGTGCTCCTCCGATTATACGGTAATGTTCCGATTTTATTTTCAACACTAATAGCTCGAAAAAAATGCAAACAGTGAGAAGGCGATTTTACTTCATCGGCGCGCGGCTTGCTCGAAGTTTAGCTCCACGTTAAATCCCTGCTCTTTCCCTCAGCGCCTCTTCTGTCTTCATCAACTTTACTCCTGGAGGATTGCTCGAATCCTAAAGCATAAATAAACGCGCTTCGCTCTCCCCCCCTTCTCCTCCCCACGCTTCGTGGGCCATCGGCGGTCTCGAGATAGCCCTCGAGGGGTACGGCCAGGTTGCGGCTGCGATATGGGGGCCGGGAGCGAGAGAGAAAGGGAGACTTTGCGAGACGGTGGGTCGTGGACGAGTGATTGATGAGCGGTCGAGCTAATGAGGAGCTGAGCTGCAGGACGGGGATCACGATAAAGAGGTCCCACCATCGTACAGTCCCTCTCTCGCGAGAGGCGCACACAGAACCCCCTTCTCCCCCTCTTCCCCCAACACCTCCCTCGTTCGCCTCGCTTCTCCGCGGCTGCATCCCCCACCCGAGGAGCTCCTACTCTCTCCGGGAGTGATTCTTTCTATCTGATCACCTTCCCCGTTCCGCGGTTTCCTTCTCATCTGCCTCTTCACGAACTTCTTGCGACGCGACGATTTTTGATTGAAACCGTCGAATTTAATGACTGATTTAATTGTAACGAGGATGCTTGCGTTGTAAGAAGCAGTAAGACTGATACAGAATTTATTGATCAAATTTTACCATGATAAGTTTTTTTTTGCACCATATATTTTAAAGTTATGTGAATCTTGGAATTTTCTGATTTTGTAATCAGTGAAATTATATTCGCATTATATTCTTGGAAATATTTCTAGCATCTTAAATTATTTAATTCTTTTGAAAAAGAGATATAATTATATATTTTTCTGTTAAATGAAAAAATTAAAGTTTCTTCAATATATCAAATAATTTATCAAATTTTTATGGAAATATAAATTTTAATAAAATTCTGAAACTAGAAAAATTTTATTTCCGAAGTTCCTTCAAGGTTTACAGCATCTCTAAAACAATTATCGATTCTTACAGATTTTAGGATTATCAAACAATTCAAGAAATATTTGCAGATAATAAATCTGTTCCAATTGTTCAAAATGCATATGATTTCTTATTTTGTTTGCATTATCTTTGGCGCTCTTCGAATCTTCTCACCGTTAAAAAACCAGATCTGCGCGACAGTTCCTAATATTCACGTGCGGGCGAGAGATTCTTCGGAAGCGGTCATAACTCTCGCGGTATATTTCTATCAACGGGATTAAGCCGGTATTTCGTGCTGGCACGATTCGCCCGTTGGAAAGAGCAGCAGCGGCGGCGGCGGCGGCGGCAGCGACGGTAGTCTCGCTGCCGCGGACCGAAGAAGGCGGAAAGGCGGAAGGGGATGCGGGTGGACGGCTTCGGGGTCGGGGGTTTATAATAAAGCCTGCAGGCTCCAAGATACGCGGCCGGCCGGCCGTTATCAAGCGGGTCCAGCAGCGCGTTCGGCGCCTCGCCGCAAAACCCTCGCTTCGGAAAGCCGAAGCGCTGCTCTCTGCGGCGACGGCCCCGGTTAAACGTTCCGTCGCGTCTCGCCCCGTTAAAACGCCCGCGACATCCCGGGAGCCGTTCGCCTCGACGACCACCGTTCTCGTGGAGATCTGGCGAACGGACGAAAGCCGCCATTTCGTCTCGGTCCGCGACGCAAGGGGCGGGGGACGACACATCCGCCGCCGGAAAACGAGGGATAATTGCGGGGTCGAAAGTCCACGAAGGATGTTCTGCATAAATCACTTAATCGCAAAGCGAAAACCGAGGATATGGCTAGGCTCATTGAGACGCTACAAGACAAAGTCGTGCTTGTCCGATTGGATCGCGAACTCCAGCTTTAAATTCGTTACTAGTATTAAAAAATTCAAAGATACGAGGTTAAAGAATTTTTTAAGTCCAGAAATTTCCGAAATATTTCCAGGTATTCAAGGCATTCAGGTTTGCAAAATTGTAAGTCCTATAAATGATGAAATTTTCGAGTCTTCAAGTCGCCAAGTATCTTGAGAAGTCGAGAAAATTCATCGCGAAATTCTGCTTTGAAACTTGTTAGTATTAAAATCTCAAAGATTCGAGGCTGAAGAATTCGTGAAGTCCAGAGAGTCTCAAACATTCGCAAGTTTCCATCCAAGTTTTGCAAAACTTGCAAGTTTTCAAGCTCACAGTTTTATAAAAGTCGTAAAATTTTTTAATCTTCAAGTCGCCAAGCATTCGATCAGCAACTCCTCAAGAAAGCTCTGGAATTCTCGACTATCAAATCTCGGAAGGACTCCATGGTGATTTCTGCTAATAAAAATGGAAGTGCAGCACCAAGGAAATATTTATCGATGAGATAAGTCGACCTGGATACTTTTTAATCGCCCTGTACCACCCAGCGCAAACACAAACAGGGTCCCGTCCACATTTCTCTCTCTCTCTCTCTCTCTCTCTCTCTCTCTCTCTCTCTGCCTCTCCTTCCTTCTCTGCCATCGCTACCATCGCCATCAGCAACAACAGCAACGTCGGGTTCGTTCGAGGCGCTGTGTATTATAATGTAGAGTGTGAGTTATCACGACATCGGGCCGTTATCACGGTCTGGAATCGGCCTGGGCTCGCTGCCTGTGCCCCCCTGCCCCGCCCGCGCCTCCACCACC
>VBVQ01003081.1:0-20808 GCA_011636635.1 Tetramorium simillimum | reverse complement strand
GGGATACGCGAGGCGACGGTATTTGAGGTATTCCCTTCGCTCCCTTGTGCTCGAACCGATCATTCGGCGCAGCAAGGAGTTTTCCACCCTCTTACATCGTCCCCTCTTCGCCCGACGCGGGGGGAGGGCGAGATTGGGAAAATTGAGCGAGCGCGAAGGGAAACCCCCGTTCGCGGCGCGCAACAACGAGAAGGCGCACGGGTTCGGTGCGTGGTGAGAGAGATCTGGGCGGGAATGTGGGTCTTACTGTATATGGGTCTTTTCATTTGTTTACTGTACTTCATAACTGTATACTTTACTGATAACTGATACTGACTTTCGTCTACTCTACGGAGTCCTCCATGCTGAGCGCGGTGCCGCGCTGCTCCGCCGCCGCCGCCGCCGCCGGCTGCTGGCTGTTAGTCGGCTCGCCGGACCTGCTGCTCGCGGTGTTGTAGCCCCTCTGCAGTTGCACGACCAGCCCGCTCACGGCAGCGAATTCCTTTTGTTGTTGCTGCGGCTGAGTCTTCTGGCTCGAATGATCTACTATAAGCTTACTATCACAGGCACTTTTTTTGTCAGTTGACGCGGCGTAGAGGTTGTGTAAGTCCGGGTAGTGATTCAGCTGTGGCTGCTGCTGCTGTTGCAAGCTCAGAGGCTGCTTCCGGTCGCGATCCTCCTGGCCGCCGTTGTGAACATCGCGCTCTCTGCTGCTGCGATCGATCCTCGAGTCACGGGTGCTGTCCTCGTCCCTGCTACCCGCTCGGGAGATCGACAGAGGCGTCGGCGGTGACGTCAGCCGGTCGCTGCCGTCCTCCGTGCGACCTCTCTCCGACGGTGACGGGCTTAGATCGACCGTGGGCACGCGCTCCGGTCTCTCTGGCACCATCCTGCCCGTTGGTCCTCGATAACTCTCGTCCTCGCTGCTGTCCTGCGCCATTCGCGGCAGCGGGGTCCTCCTCGAGTTTCTGCACAGCTGGTCGATCAGGGTCTTGCTGCTCATCGTTTCCGGATGTTGCGACGACGACTGCTGCTGCTGATTCCTCGCATCCGCTATCGTCCGCTGGTCCCTTGGTATGCCTGTCTCAAGGCTCGACCTGATCAGATTGTCCAGGAAACTGCCGTTTGCCCCGGGCCCGTCGTAGATACTCTCCACCATGTCGCGCGGCGCCTTCGCCATCGAAGCGCTTCGAGAGTTCGAAGTTCCGGCCGCGTCTGCCGTTCCGGATACGCCAACCCCGTCTCGTTCTCGGTCTCGATCCCGGTCTCGTTCTCGGTCTCGGTCTCGGTCTCGGTCTCGGTCTCGGTCTCGGTCTCGGTCTCGTTGCTGGTGCTGTTGCTGCACCATCGTGGCGTTTCGTTGTTGCTCCTGCAAGCCGCGCATTCTCTGCGACGCGAAATATTGTTCCGGAAGGATCGGCACGTTCGGCGCGCCACCCATGAAGGGGGAGGGCATGAAGGGCGTCGGGTTCCAGAAGTTGAAGGGCCCGAACGGCAGGTGGGGCATGCCCTCCATGAACGGAGGCATTTTCAATCCGTTCGGACCGGGTATACCGCCGGGCGGTGTGAACGGCTTTTGTGGTTTCAGCTGCGGCTTCTTGTCAACGCCAGCAGTGCCCGGCCGCATTGCCGCTGCCGCCGCCGCCGCCGCTGCCGTCGTCGCAGTCTCCTTCGACTTGTCGTCCGGTTGCTTCTGGTCCCTGCGGAAGAAGAGAGGCTACAATTAGATCCCCTAATTTTTTAATAATTGCGATATATAACTTTCGTAATGTAGTTTTGCATAGATATTACATCGTTTACACACAACACAAATTATTTGTAGTTTCAAAAAACAAAAATAAAAGATGTAAAGTCTTGAATTAAAATAAAGCTAATCGACTTACCTCTTGCGCGGCCTCATGAGATGCCGCTCCTTGACTTTGTACTCAAGGGTGGAGTGCGGAACTCCGTAAAAGCTGCCAGCACGATGCACGCTCATTTCGCCGCGCTGGACTGCGCGTACCGCCTCGACGAGGCTGTCCCTGTCGTAATTCCTATACTTGCCGCGCTTAGGTCTGGTGCCCTTGCCGCCGGTGCCCGGCTTCGACTTGTTCGCATCTTGCGACTGCTGCTTGGACTGCTGCTGCTGCGCCGATGATTGCTGTTGCGGTGGTTGAGGAGGTGTGTAACGACCTCTCTTGAACGGACTCGGGTCTGTCATCATGGCCTGCTGCGATGGAACCACGCCGGCCGATTGGCAGCCCGGTATGCCGGCCGCGCCGGGCGTCTGGCCCTCTTGGAACTTGACGCTGATGCTCTTGGCGATGACGTCGCGGAAATTAACGGACACCGCTTTGCCCACCAGCGAATTCGTGGGGCTACTAGTGCCGGAGAACGCTGGACTAGCTCGCTCCAGGAGGCCCGGACTCGACGCGGCAGCCGCGAAGCTCTGGGCGAACGCGGCGGAAGTTGGCTCGCCGTTCTTGCTGGAACAGCCCGGCGTGCTGGCGGGCTTGTAGGACGGAATCTTCAGTATCGCTCTGCCCTGAGCGCTGTCGCTGGCTTCTTCCTCGATGTTAGGATTGAAGTCGTCGTTCGTCATGGGCGCGCGCTGCTGCTGCGTTTGCTGATGCGCCGCGAGGGGATGGTGCTGATGGTGATGCGGCTGCGACTGGTCTCCGTTCACGTTCTTGTTCAGCCTCTTGTCCTCGCACATCAGCTTCCTCATCACTTCGGGTATGCGATAGTCTCGCGTATCCATGCCTACGTCATTATTATAATGTTTGTAGTAGAGATTCATGAATATCTACATATATTGAGATAAATATTATGTTTATATTATCTTGTTTAATAAATGAATATAGTTTTACAAGATTGATAAATGTCTACACAAAATATTGTTAAATAAAATGTAGAAATATAAACTCTCATCGAATAATATAAAGATAATTTAATACAAATTTAATGATAATTTTAACAAAAATCGCAATTATCTCATATTAACGTTTCATTTTTATTCGTGTTTGTCATAATTTTAAATATGAATTTAAGCTATTCAAATTAAATTGCAGTCTCCAAAGGAAAAAGTATCGGCGAGCTGATTAACTGGGCCTGGCTTCTATCGATTCCAGAAGTCTTATTGTGGCGTAATACACTTTTCGGCTTTCCTCTCTTGACGCAGATTGGTTGGTCAGTCAATGAACAAAATAAATGAATGCTTATTGAAAATGTCCCAAATCCCGAGTATCAACGTATTATATCATTTTACCGTAAGTTAATTTCGTACGCGTGTGTAATCTAATATACTATTAATAAATATATAAAAGAATTAATTACTTTGAATTTGTGAAATATCTAACTTATTAAGAATTTAATTGGAACTTCAATAAACAATCAAAACTGCATTACAGATTCAAAATTGCAGATACTCTTCGTAATATCAATGAATTTAGATGATTAATTTTACCTAATGGTGCAGCGGCTGCCAACATCTTTTGAATGTAGGGACCGATGTTTGCATGTTCCAGTCCCGGCCATTCGGCTCCTGTCTCGTGTCCCCGTTGCAGCAGGTTCCTGAGGGAATCACCACCGGTCCCCTCGAGCGCGGAAAACCTTACGAGATCCTCCAGTGAGAGTAGAGGCTTCAGCAGGGCCTTCTCGACTTCCTTCTCCTCTTCCGCACCGGATAATTCTTTGTCATCCACCTGTTAAAAACATCCCTTCTAGCGTTTTCTGCATACTTGTCGCTTACAAAAGAGCATCTAAATTGCAGATCACAATCAAGTTATCCTCTCGAGGAAAGTAAAAATAGAAGCTTCCACTCCGTCTCCGGAGACGTGAATAGAAGCATTGCTTTTCTCATCATCGATAGTCATTAAGCGACCATTACTGCTTGTAAATGACAACTTCTTGTTCGAGAGTGCTTCATCGAGAGGTGTGTGTCTGGAGTGTACGTGTATTTGTATCGTGTGTAGGTGTCAATTGTCCATGTAAATATATACAAAGTGGTTTCCGTAAAGTGACCGCATTGCATATTTTAAAAAAATATCAAAATAGAGAAAAACGTAATGCAGAAAAAAGTGCTTTAGCTTTGAGGATGTCGCACAGACAGATTTTATGTAAAAGGAATCACGCGTCAGTTTTAACTATTTTGAGATGACATTTTAAGAATCTTGAGAATGTCGCTTTAAAACTTCTTTACGAACTTTGATATTTAGCTTATAAAAAATAGGTCGCCCCTTGCAACCGAAGATATTCTTTACTTTTAATTCTTCGCCTAATAATACTTATTGTAAGACATTTAATTGAGTCACTTTACGCAAATCACTCGGTACATACGTCTCCATCGAATGTAAAATAGCCAAGCGCCATGCAGGAGAGCTGCTAATCAGTAAATGGTACTTTCCAAAGCAGTGGCAAGTGTTTTACGGGGAAAAACGTTCTTGATGTTCTCAGCAGTCGCCCGGTACGATAATCGCAACCACCTTTCCCCTGCTAAGTCCTCAATGGAAGGAAAAGAGGGCGGAATTCGCGGAGAGAAAAAGCTTATCTTCGGCGTGCGTTTCGACGAGATACGCCGGAATTCAAGTGCAGAGATACCACTCGGGACTCGTTTAAGGCGCATGCATTGCACTAAAAGTGAAGCAACAGTCTTCTATGATGGTTGCTACATATAAACGCGCGGTACGCGATCGCACGAAATGCAGGCACGAAAAATGAGACTTTAACCGTTCTCATGCATAGACTGTGCTTGCGAGCTCGGCAAGTTATATCATAAAATAACGCCTCTTAGTGTTCATGCTGAGGCGAAGTTCAGTCGGCAGACGATTTTAAGTAGCAACTATTACAACCAACAGACCGTGCAATGCAGATACAATTTTTAGAAAAGTACAATACGCTTAAATGCAATGCAGAATATTTTCTCGATTATGGAGATGATTATTACATAGCAAACATCTCGAATTTAATCCCACAAAATTTTGTGACAGTGTTTTTCAACCTCGCTCAATTGTTTCCGATAAAAATGTTATTCTAAATTTTTAATAGAGTAAAAACTTTGCTACACAATATCTTTCTAAAATAAATAAAAAATTCTTACACATTTTACTGTTCTCAATATCTTATTTGTTGTTTAGTTACGATCGATTTTCATTCTATACACGCTTAGCAAAATTAATCACGATCAAATCGAGAATCGAGAATCAAGGTAAAAGACACTATCAGATGATGAGGATTAAATCGGACCACCGCGTTTAATCTGCCGTAATCTTCGATCGCGCGACTGTTTCACGGATAGCGGCGCGTTCATACTGAAATTGTAATCCGTCCATTTCAAAACAATTATTCGATAGGACGTTTCTATGCGGAGGATTGTAATGCGCGACACATCGAGGATGCAGAGTGTCGAGGTCCAGAAGCGTACATTCATGAATTTCGTGGCGCGACTATGAGCACCCGTAAGAACGAAAGAAAGATCGAGCCCGGACAAATCCTTCTTCCGTCTCGACACGACCTTCCCAAAAACTTACCTCGAATCTTGCAACCTCGCGGACACCAAGTTGCCGTGTGTTAAACTACAAATAGTGAGATAAAAAAAGTTAAACAGCCCATGCAAAAAACACTGGACACTACGGAGCACCCGGCGATCGCTACGGAGTCGCGTAGACCACTGTTTCTTTCCTTCAGCGTGAGGTCACCGAACAAACGCACAATTGCCATCAACGTTCTTCGCACTAGGTCGATATCCAATTATCTGTCTAATTAGTCAATAAACAGTGAGACATTAAACAAAAATATTCCCTTTTCTCTTTTAAGAAATATTTATCGATCCGAGAATATCTTCGAAATAAACGTCAAAAAAGAGATGAAATGATTGATATATAAAATTCACATTATCTATGTACTTACAACATCGAGACTTGGTTTAATAATTTTTGTCGAGATAAAAGTTTATACATAAGTTTATATATTAAGCGCAGAGTTTAGCAGAAATTTAAGATTAATGTAAATATAACGAGAAATAAAGCTATTCTTAGATTAATTTTACAATTAATCTAAGAGTAGCTCATCAAATTATGATCACAGAAATTGCTGATCGACCGAGTCCGAATTGGGCGACCATAAGCGTATCGTTTAGCGATACAAGATACATTCGGTCCACGCGAGATCCACGATCGCCGTGCGAGAGGTATGTTTTGGGGAAGCTTCATTCGTTCTTCCTAACCAAAACCACACTTAGGTACAAATGAACGGTATATATTCGCGAATTTTCCCGACGAGATTTCCCTCGTGCATCGTTCGGTTTCCCACCCTTCCACGTTTCTCTGCATGGTAATCGGCCTATTTTGTCACGTAAATCATGAAGACTTATTACTCGCACGCGGACGGTTTAAATCCGAAGATGTCGTAAGTGATCTCTCGAGTGCTTGATAATATTCTATAATATTGATTAATGATTTTGGAAATTATGGTAATTATCATTTTATACTTCTAAGACAATTATCTAAGATAATATTTCTTTATATATCATTTCTCTTAATTGATATTTTTAAGAACATTTCTCTTTGACTTGACGCGTATTGCAGATTTATACAAAACTTGACTCGTAGATATTTATAATCATTATCGCAAGATGTCAAAGATAAATAATTGTTACAAGTTTCTATAAAATCGTTAATCAATTTGATATAAATTTTTTTAACAAAAATCTAATCAGATATTAACTATCTATATATTTTTCTTATATCTATTTTCATGTTATCATATAATAATTAATGTACAGATTATGATATACATCTATATTTTATAATATAACAGTTGAAAGGTCTCTGTTTATTTTTATAATATTTATCTTATAATTTATTGCTCGGTGTAATTTATTGGCAATCTAAATATATAATTTGCAAATCGAAATAATATATAAAAAGATTATATTATAAAGCATCAAGCACTCGCAAATGGATCGCGAACACGAAGTACGCGGCGATCATCGACTTCGGCGTTATTTGAAACGAGTCAACGAAGCAACTGGCGAAATCATTTTGTCGCGCCATCGACTCGTTTCCGGATGAGGTACATCGGACATCGATAACGGAAATTCCGGAGATAAAAGAAGATACACGATGGGGCATCTTTGCGCGTCGCTTTCGCTCATCACATCATTCTTTCACGAGATTCCCCAGTCGCTGTCTATGCCAATTTGCATCCTCGGCTTTTCTACCCGACACGCGTGAAAGACCGACGAGATTTTCGGCACGTGTCGGGGTGGCGGCACGTTTCCACTCCCCGCTCTCTGCATCTCGCCCACTCTCGCTCTCTTTCTCTCTCTTTCTTCCCTCTTTCTTCCATCTTTCTATCTTTCTTTCTCACTCTCTCTTTCTCTCTTTCTAGATTTCTAGCTATCTTCCGTTGTCTGTCCCCAAAACCTACCTCGTCCACTTGCGGGGGCGGAGTGGTCGCGGAGGCGTTTTGGGTCGTATTTGGTGTTGTAGTAGTAGTAGTGGTGGTGGTGGTGGTGGTGGTGATGGTGGTGGTGGTGGTGGCTGGGGCGCCGGGCTCGTGAGGGTGTGAATGGGTGCTAGTCAGGGACGCGTCCCTTTCGCGTTCCATCGCGAGCTTGTAGACCTTGTTGCGCAGAGTGCTACGCGGTATCCCGTAGATCACCGCTGCCCTCCGCGTGCCAAGCTTGCCGCTCTGGATGTCCCTGAGGGCGGCCTGCAACTCTTCCTCGGTGTAAGTCCTCCTGCCGCCCCCGGCACCCACCACTGGAACACCACCGACGCCTGCCGCAGCCGCCGCCGCCGCCGCCGCCGCGGTCACAACCGGTCCGGTCATTCGCGGTTTCGCGCGGTAACACGAGCTGAAACAGTATTAATCAACGTTATATCGAGGCCAGCTGATGGTGTTTTTGCCTGGTTGTTTTGCGAAACTACCGCTGAGACCGGCAGCCGTTCGAAACGTAATTTCGGCCGTAGCCGAATATAATAGGGTATGTGGAAACGACGCGAGCTCCGAATAAATGCTCGGTGAGCCGAGTCTGCGAGCTCTCGCTGTACCTTCGCTGCGTGTCTATACTGTGAATATCTATAAAGTATTGAGACATGTCAACGGAAACAATTCGTTGGAATTCACGTTGCTTGTCAATTGCACTTTGTCATAGGAAAACTTATTTTTGTGCCCCTCGAGTTTTCCATTTCACTACCCCGACTCCTAAGATAGCTTCTGTAACTATCCGTCAGTCATCATGTTAGAGATCTTGTTTATCCTGTCATATACTATAATGTCAGAGAATTAATTTTAGTTTTCCAAAACAGCGCATGTAAACCGGAGAAGAATACATTAAAAAACTGGCATCCCCCCGACGGGGAAATCAATATTTCACGAAACAGTTCGCATTCGCTGTTCTTCCGATTTCCTTTTATCGGTAAAAAAAAATACAATAAAATATTTAGCTGAGAGTTTCCGATTGCAGTCTCTGTAGAATTGTTATGAAAGAACATGCGAGTCTAGTTGAGACATAGTCGGCACGCTGAATATGAAACATTCAAACGGCAAACATTGTAAGCAAGCAAGTAGCCAAGAGACCGCGGCGGTTTGATCATCGATTGGCCAATAGACGCGTTCGATAGCTCACTCAAGCCTCGTACATACGTAACAAAGTCAGATTATTCACCATTTCTCGCAGTGCGAGCTCACGTGTATCCACGTTTCCTAAACTAACTCGAGAGGTGACCCGCGTCAAATGGCCACGTGGCCGTTCCGACGCCCGCACGTGTTTCACGTCGTGCCAATGGCGAATTGCGAATCCGTACAGCTTTGATCCTGGCTTCGGGGAACATCGAGTCATGCAAATTAAGTTTTTCAAACGGACAGACTGAAAAACGCGTTAACTCGGCAATTTCGCGTATTGCGCGTAATCAATTTCCGGCCGGAGAAAAAAAGAACGCGTTACACACACGCGTTTAAGTATTTATGCTTCTTTAAATACGTAATTCATTTACATAAATATCATTTCGCAGCGCGATTTGTACATATATCACACGAGAGATTTATCTATGCAAAGATGAAAATTAAAATAATCTACCGGTTAAATTGCCAGAAGGCACAAGTCGTATATTAATAATTTTCATATTTGTTCGCTGGACTTTTCTTTTTACTGCTATCATAAATTTTCGAGTCGCACTACATCGCCATTTCCTGCGTATTATGTCCGCAAGGCAAATCTTGTTGCAGCAAATTATTCTAAGGTGTCTGTGAAAACATTTATTACGAGATCTTTGCCCTTTGTATAAAAATAGATGTTATCCTATCTTTTATTATAAAGAAAAAGATAAACGATTGAACAACACTAATTAAAAGTGTATAACATCTTTAAACATTGATATCCATAACACTACAAACATAATTCAACTTGATAAAAATCTACAGACGTAAAAAAAATTTATAAAAAAAAGCAATAAACATTTTCCTCCGGCGTTATTTTCGAGCAATAGTGTATTTTCGCGAACTCATTTCAACACTGAAAGAAAAATATAGTTGCTTTTGGACCCAACTACAATTTTATAGTGTTTCTAATAATAATTAAGGTTAACATAATGATGCGTATAGTTAAGTTAATCATATTTAGTGTTAGAAATACTATAAAATTGTGGTTGGGTCGAAAAGTAACTATGTTCTTCTTTCAGTGAAGAGCCAACTGTTTACACCTAATTATCTCATGCTAAATTCGAAGAGCAAGCACATTTTGATGCGGGAGCATCCGGTAATATTTCGCGCTCGCATAAAAGAAGGCGACGTGGCACGAAGGCGATGGATATCGGGTCGGTGTAATTTGTCACGGAGCGCAACGATAAGATTAGGCGTAAGAAATCATCGCGCTCGCCTCGCGCTCGCCTTCGCCGTCCCACCCCCGCTCGCACCGTGGAGAGCCCCCCTTGCAAGTTCGTCGACCTGTGCCGCTGATAAAAGTGCATTTCGTCCGACGTTGGCCTCCCGGATAGGTCCCGCTACGTCAGTAGTCATCGACCGGCCGCTGATTTATCTGCGATTTTTGTTTGTCGACTCGTCTGCGGTTTTACGCGCGACGATACGCGCTAACGCCGACGTTGTCGGAAACTCGGTCGGCGCGCGCGTTCCATGTGCGTTTCAGGTTCAACGTTCCTCGAGTAATGTCGTCGCGTAATTTCGAAGAGAACGGTATCCGCGTCCGCCAAATAAAACGACGGTGCGCGTATCTAACCGCAAGGAATTTAGACTTTATCATCGACTGCGGCGCATTTCCGTAAAAACACGTATCGTCGCGCCGGGCTTCTTATCGCAACACCTCCAGCAACTGAAACATTGTATCGCGAGCGTTATATTTTCAATGTAGCCTGGCAATTTGTGTCAAGAACGAATTCCTTAACTTGAGAAACGGATTTATCTCACCGTGCGACACAATGTAAAATTTCTCGGGCGTATGAGAAATCTTTAGTGAAACCGCTAAAAGCAAACGAATAGAAAAAAAAAAAAAAAGTAAACGTCTTCAATGTCGACATATTAACAGATGCCGGAAACCAAGGTTCCACGATCAAACTGGACGGTTCGGTTTAGTAAATTCTCGCATAAATCACAAGGCTCACGCAATCGCGAACCAGATAGTCGTAATCTTGTCCTTCGCAGCGGCGTCAATATCTCTTTGGCCAGCGAACCTTCTCCAAAGCCTTCTACGAACCGGTTTTACTTCAGTGCCCGGTGTCTGGTTTTATTGCAGCTCGCCTATTTTTCAGTATCGCGGACGCGCAAGTGCGAACTGTACGTCTAATTTCGTTTCTTCGTAGCTACTTGCCATAAGAAGACACGTTCTTAAATGCGATGAACGATTTCGCGTTTCTTATACAGAATCTCCAAGAAATTTAATTCACATTATTGATATGCTACTTTAAAATATAAAACGAAAATACATTAAGATTATTATATACAATGCGATTATAAAAAAATATTAAAAATAAAATACTTGAAATAGTTAAGCTTTCTCTGGCATTCGACACAAGAAATTTTAGTTTAACCTCGTACACAGATGAAACGGACATGCCTGCATAAAAAATTGAAGATTGCGCCATAACAATGTAAACGGCAGTGCTCAAAGGAAAGTATGAAATTAGTTAAACTAGTCTAGCTACGCAATGTCAGTTTATAGACGACGCTAAGTACCTTGAGGCTTGTCTATTTTGTAGCACTAAAGTGAAGTGGAAAAACTTGGCGTGCCTAGATCGCATGAATTTAATAGGTATACGCTATGACCGTATTAACGGTCTAACAACCTACGTAATTTTCGTTTTACTTGAAATTTCTGTGTAATCATATTCGTAATAACAACTAAGATTTTATAACGCACTTATTACAAACGGAGAAGTATAAAAAAAGACAAAAATTTCCATAATTAAATTTCTACAATATATAACGTGAATTTTCTCAATAAACTACGAATCGTCTTGTAGTGCAAATCGACAAACATAACAGAAAATCCAAGCAAGATTGTCGCCTTACATTTTTCTTTACTCATCTAATGGATTCACATTGCACGGAATATGTCTTGATCGCAACAATTCGCGAACTGAAAATACAAGACGATCCAAGTTTCCAGCATTTTCCTTCGTTTATGAATTTTTCATACACAAATACACAAATTTATTTTCATCGAAAATTTTATAAACTCGCATTTTTCCCTTCATATCTTTTAAATATTTGATCCTGAATCTCTTTTAAAAAAAGGTGAAAAATATAATTTTAATAATCATATTAGCATTATCATATTTTCCAGTGCAATATAGTTCTAAGTTTATATCCATAAATCTGCTAAGCTCAAGATTTAAATGTATGTGAAAATCAAAACTCCCACGCTTCAGTTTAAATTAGACTTTAATTTCGACTCAACGGTTTCGTCGGCGGTCCTATCTTATCGCTAATTACGCAGTCGCGTATGCGTCGGCGCGAACTTCTCTCTCTCGCCTCTTTCTTTACTCTCCCCCTTCGAACTTTCTTCCCTCTTCTCTCATTCGTTCCCTGTCCTGCTTCTTCGCTTTCTCTTTCTCACATTTCAGTCTTCTCTTTGTACTTCTTCATTACGTTCGCGCCGCGACATGTATGAGGTACTCTGCATCTTCGATATGTCAGGAGGTGCAGATTACGGTGGACTAATAATAGACGATGATAAAAATTTGACGCGCAAAATGTTCCGCGGGGGAAAACAGCGAAAACATGAGGGCAACGTACGCCACCAACAATCTGGCACGCTCGATTCACTTGAGTTACCGATCTTTTCGCGAATTGTGCAGTAAAGATAAAAACTGACATTCAGTAATAGAAGAGACTTTCGAGAGAAAATTTAAATTTTTCGATACTTTTGTCAATCAATATGACACACACCATATTCTGTTCTATAAATCTAATAATGATCAAAAAAATTGGGACAATTTCAATCTTTCAAGATAAAATTCAAAGTTCACTAAATCCGATAATTGTCTGTTACCAGGGTTTTTTTAAATTTTGACACAAGTTATTCACAAAAGAGAAGTACATAAATATTATATTATTATAACTAATCCATTTCGTAATGTCTTCATAACAAAGAAGCGAAATAAAATATGTATAAAACTTTTCCCTTTGTTGTCATTTATTTAGGCGTGCGGATAGGTTTACAAAATTTGCTCCATCATGCTTCGTATTCGAGACCACAACCGAGTTGCATCGATTCTGTGAAACGGACTGCTTAAATATTTATCGAGGTACGTACCGCAGACGTATAGCAGTTTAAAGCTCAAAGGGTTGTAAAGTTCAAGCAACTCGTCGGTATTATTACGGTTTGGAGGATACCGGCTGCTTACCGCGATCGTACAAACGTATTACAACGAAATTTTTTCGTACAGTTTAAAACACTGAAGCATGATACATTAAACATTTACGTGTGAGAACCATGCAATAAGCGACCTGGCTAGTTGTGACAGTTTAATCAAAGAACGTATTATTCTCTTTATGTTACGGAAAAAAAATATATTGCAGTATATCTTCGCGAAGAAAATATCTCTACAAACTTAAACTTTATATTTCGTAAAGTAATTGTAATTTGCAACCAATTAGTTTTCAACATTCTTTGTAATAATGTATATGCTACAAATTAGCATAAATTCTGTGGACAACCGCGTTTATTTCTTTATAATTACTCGATTAAAAAGTAAAAGAACACAAATTTTTTAATCACAAAAATATTTATCTCCTAATCGACTATAATTTTCAAAAAAAGAAAAATAATCACAAAAAAATTAAATGTGATGAAGCTTAAATACAGCATTGTATTTTCATAAGATAATCTGCTGTCAATTGATTATCAATCATTTTTTAATTGGAAGTATCATAATATTGATATCAGCTGATTACCAATTGTTGAAGAGCGCATTGTTATAAATAATAACACTCGATCGTGTGAATGAAAATGACTCTCGGTCTAATATAGCAAAGAAAATACAGACTTCTTATGAACAGATCAGTCGTGAGATTAGTAATTATCTCTCCGAGTTAATACAATGCGAATTGACGGCTTGTCGAATGTGTAATACGACTTTATTTATCCCGACGCATAAATTTTTTGCAAGCCATTGGAATTATCATCACTCCACTACAGTAGCCAAGATGATAGCCAAGAATTGCGAGGAAAACATCACGCTCGTGCAGAAAACGAAGAATCATTTGCGACACTAAATAATTTAATTAAACAATCGTAATAAAATGTCTTGTTTTATGCAGTTATTAATTTATTTCACAAATCACAAGAAAGTAGGTTTCATTAATTTCAGATTAGACGATTAGTAAATTTGTAAATTTTATAACGAATAATATTTTTGCATATTCGTATCTGTATTAATTTTACAATGTTATTATCTTCTCTCCAGAGAATATTGCATACATATCTAGCGCGTCTAGCATAATCGAATGTTCAATAGCATTATTGCGATCGACTCAATAGAATCTCCAAGTTCACCTAGCGAACTTGAGCTTCGCTGCGATCCTAGATTCTGATAACAGCAGCTCTTTATCTACAACCCTGTTTATCTTTCACTACAATTACAGCACCGAGATTTATGAATTACACATACATACATGCAGTACAACACGAACCGAAAATGTCATTTAACAATCAACGACACGCCCGGCGAATTAATTTTTTATGAAATAATTGAAAATGATAGCTTTGATAATTATAAATAAATAAGAAAATATAATATTTTTGGGTTACATACAAACCAATTAAGACAAAGAGGAGATAGCGGTCTCTAAGGTTTTAATTATTTTACACCAATTGCAGATTTCATTCTGCATATTTATCCGGATAAATGTGAAAATGCAGCACACGACCGCGAACTCGATCAGCCTGCACCAGTGTCGAGCGAACGATACGATTCCCCTCTGCCGTTGTCGCGCATGACGTCTTTACGAGGGAGATAAATCACGGTTATGCCCGGCCGCGTGATTGGCACCTAATTGCGACGGCATTCCGGATCGACTGGCTGTCAGTTTCGCGATTTTCGAAAGTCGTTCGCCGGCGGTGTTTTAATCGACGCCTTATCGAAACGCCCGCCCGGCCCGGCTTAAACGGCCACTCGATCACGAAGAACGCTCGCTACGGAATGCGATCACGGATCGTATTCTTTTTTTTCCCCCTCCACATTCGCGCACGGAATGCATATTCTCGTATCGGTGACTCGCCTCGAGGTGCAAAGCGCGTACGATAACGCCGAAACGATGCCTCATTGTCGTTGACAAACGACAATTTTCCAGCGGGAAAGAACGCTCTCTCGAACGAGGCCGAATATTCCTACGAGTTTAGGCATTGTCATTTTCATCTGGCTCTTTTTCGCTTTTATTCTAATGCGCACTTTTAGAGAGTGCCTTATCATCTTTAGCTTTTATCGCTATAAATGGAGTTGGGATAGTCATTATTATACGTTTTTATCGCTTCAGCATTAATATGTCACAAGCTTGTTAAAAAGAAATAAAATTACACAATTAAGTGAGACAATAGAATCAAAGAATTATCAAATATTTGTACGATTTAAATCTTTTCAATTTGTTCCAGCTTTTATCTCTGTGCGTAGCTGTTTGTTAGAACTGCTTTACGAATAACTCTTTCACTTGAATTTTAATTCTATTCTATCACATTGAAAAATATGAACGTATATTTTTATGAATAATACACAGCATATATTTATAACTTTAATTTAAAATATCATACGACGTGTAGAATTGATTTGTTTATTCTGCCTAATATATAAATCAGTTGTCACTTATTGTTGGTAAGAAATTTCCTATTATCGTTTCACTAATTGGAGAATGTTAAAAGATTACTTACTTGAGGATAGTCTTGGGATCGATGCCTGTCGGCATTCTCAGAGGTATTTTCTGTTGCTCCAGTAGAGATATGTTGTTGTCCTGAACAAACAAATGAATAACAGCATTAAAATAAAAAAACCATCAAGAGTGACTTAAATAAACAAATAAACAAATAAATAATTAATATTACGCAAGCGTATAGCCTAGTTACTTAGACGTTGGCGTTAGTCACTCAGTAACACGACTAGGAAGCACTAATAAAACACTATATGAGAGGAATAATTCTTCGGTAATATATGAAGTAGCGATCGCGTAAATAATGATCGTATCATGACAGCCTGCTAAAAAATATGTATGCATAATAGTTTGCACATCGTTTATAATCGTCCTCGCGCATTATGTGATTCTTCATCGAACACTTGGCGAACTGCGTAACGTGCGCATTGTTCTCGTCGCGAATTCAATGTCCGAATAAACGCGAACGAGCATTGCAAGAATAATGAGCGAGGCTGAAGAAAGACCGCGCGTGTCGGCGCGGTAGAATGAGCGATCTCTGGAACTTACCTGAGAATTTCTGGGTTTGGCCGAGAGATCGAGCGGTTGATCGGCCGCCGCGCCGCTGTCCTGATGGGTCTGCACCCCAACGAGGGGCGCCTCCCTCGGCGGTAAGCACCATTGGGGCAGCAAGGTGGGGTAAGTGCCGCTGAGGGCGGCGGCGACCACGGACGCCGCCATCGGGTCCACCTGGACCGACATCGGTGACTCCGCCGATCGCGAGCTGCTGCTACTGTCGCTCTGCGGGCTCTGCGGGGCATAACACGGAGAAACGTGTCATCCCGGCTCGCGCGATACGAAAAGGACTGAATAGCCGGGCTTGGCTTGGGTCGAACGGGCAGAAAGGGCATCGGGGGTGAGATCCGCGAGAAGACGCGATGCGGCGGGATCGAATTCTGATCGAATTCATTTCTCGTAAGGCGTGCCGCCTTCGCGAGTCCTCGTGAATCTTTTATGGGGACGTCAAAGTGATCAAAGCTGAGAAGGAGAGAGTGAGTGGCTGGCGAGAGGGGTGCTGCGGCGATGCGGCCGGCGCCCAAGTACAAAGTACGCTCGTACTACTTAATCAAAAGTGGCAAAGGCCAGGTCAGACTCGAGCCGCGCTCGCGACGGCACAACAGGTGCATGGAACGAAGATGAAAGGAGATTCCGATAGCGCGATTGCGTAAGTGCATGGTGGGCGAAACGGGCAGCGTTAGTGTGCGTCGACTTGTCTGCCGTCTCAGTAATCATCATCGATACGTCTCGTGACGTGACAATCCGAAGCGTTTCATCGCAGAAGGATCCCGGGATCCCGAATTCCGCGCGAGGAAGGATTACTTATGCGTTCGTTCGCTCGTTCCTGTCTCGTACCGTCCCCCTTCGCGGATAAAATCTCTACACAAAATTAGCAATGAAGGACGAGGTCGATGCTCAGCCATGCGCAACCTCACACTCGGCAGACTCGCCGGAGGGTACTTACAAGGGGCGCCTGGTCGTCGTGGGGTAGCTTGCCGTCGAGACAGAAGTAACACTTGTCGAGTGGCTTCCAGTCCTCCGGCGGCGGACTCGTGCGTCTTCCAAGGAGAAACGGCGCCGCGACGCTCGCCGCGGTTGCGTTCCCGTCGCGGCATAACAGCCCCGACCTGGTCCCTTCCGAATCCGTCACCGGCGTCGTTAGTATCGTAGTGCCGCCAGAACCCGGTATCTCCTGCAGCTCTTCCTCTTTTTTTACCCTCAGTAAGCCCTGCGTTACCGGTGCCCGCTCCAACGCGACTTCCTCCGTTCGTTCCTAAAAGGAAACAAAGAGAAAATTTAAAAAGTGAAGAAAGTCACCCTGAAGAGAAGAGACACACTGCACATTTTAAAGTTACTGTAGACTTCCGAGTGATGTAAAATTGATTTTATTTGACATTTGATTCTTTGTGGAGTCTTTGTGGAGAGACTATTATTTCGTTATTTTTAATATAATACAGAGATAACTTCATGCTAACGCGAGTAATTAGTAATGGAAGGGCCCTTCGAATTCCGGCCCGCATATATCCTATTTCAACGAGAAGTCACAGAGGAACTTTTTAGATCAAGATGACATTAGGAACTGATATCCTACCCACTTGTCTTATACTACTACTATCACTAATGCAATATGTCTCATTACACATGACAGATTTATACCGACCTTGGTCCCTTCCGTGTCGGTAGCGTTGGCAGTCGGATGATCCCGATCGTTCTCCGTTCTGAGAGGGCTGACCGCCGACCTGTCGGCGTCCTCGTCGAGCTTGAGCCGTTTCTCCGCCTCGTTCTGGCCCCGTGCCGTCTCCTCGTCGTTCTCGTCGCCGTCCTCCTCCCCGTCGACGTCCTCCCCGTCGTTTTGCCGGCGTTTGCGTCGCCGTCTCGTCGCTATCGTCGTCGTGCCGGTCGCCGTTGTCGTGGTCGTCGCGGTGCCGGTGGTCGTCGCCGTTACCGTCGTTGTCGCTACTTCCGCCGTCGCCGTCGCCGTCGTCGACGTCGCCGTGTCCGTCGTCCTCGTCGAGGTATCCTCCCGCGCGGTACCGTCCGTGGGCTCCTCGTCGGCGGCCTCGATCTTGACTTCGCCCGGCCTCAGACGGCGCGAATCCTCCTGTTGCTGCTGCTGCTGCAGCTGTAGATGGTCCTGGACTGGCGCGGATAGGTGGTGATGGTTCTGCAGATGATGCCTCTGCAGGCTCTCCTGTTTCACGCCGGTCGTCGTCGTCGTCGTGGTCGTCGCCGTCGTCAGCACCGTCGACGGCAACGACGTGGCTGCCGGGTGATGCAGCTGCGGCCCAATCTGGTCCAGGCTCCCGGGTATCGGGTTGCAGGACGACGACAACGCCGGGTAAAGCCGATGGTGGGGCTGCGATTCGCTGCTGCGGGTGCCGCTGTACAGGGTGTCCTGGTATTGCTTCCATCTCCTACGGCCCATCAACTCCTCCGCTACCCGTTCCAGACCTGTGACACCACCGCAACTACATCAAACAATGACGTGTACCGGTTACCCGGGGGCCCCTTGTATAAAAGGGTACATACTTTCGGTAAGGGAGACGAACATCTGATATTGATCTATATGCGCTCAATGGAAGATTTAGGATCAATAAAAATTTCGACGATCAAGCCGAATAAGCTCAGTATCGATCAACTCGTTGTTATCAACATTAAAAGCAAAATAACATCAAATAATTTCACATTTTATATGTATATCGCATGATAAATTATTGTCGAATGTACTCATTAACTGACGATAATGAGAAGCTTCCTGAAGCTGGAAATATTTCAGATCTCAGCTTCAGTTATTTTTTTTCGCTGCATAAGTTCGTTGTTGGATTTACATAATCACATCCAAATTCGTCGGATGACATGAAATTATAAATTTACAATTAGTGGACTGTTTCGTTTCTGAACTATCAGTCTCGAAACTGTTTGTTGGGAATAACTGCGCGATACCACGTGTGCCGAAAGTCAAGCGATAAGTCTATCAAACTGTATTTCCCCGAATGTTAACTATCACTATCGCAATCGTATGCACTAAAGTAAGTGGCACGCGGTTTTATAATCGCGGTTGCATAATCGTGAGTTACGAGGAATATACCCGTTGAGGATAATGATATCTAGCCCGCTGTGCAAATTCACGCACGCGCATCGCTATAATGCGCGGAGCTGACTTGTTTGTCATAGGAAATGATGGACGATGATTAAGGTTCCAGAGAAAAGCACGCGGATATTCGTTAGCTGCAAGATGCGGATGCAGTTCTACGCAGCGAGAATCGCACGCGAAATTATGCGGATCGCGCGCGATTGAGTAACCGGACATGGTGGTTTTCGAAGGACACGGCTGTGCATGTGGGCAAAGCGGTAGGGAAAAAGACGGATTTGCAAGAAAAACGACTCACTTTTTTTTTCATTTTTAATCCGGAATGTAATTCGGAGAGTAAATTTTTCACAGTTATCGAAGTTTTTATCGCAGCATTCGAGAATGCCCGAGGACTTAATTACTCATGCATAGGGAAGGAAACGTGTTAATATAATTAATCATCCTTTTTATTGCTCTGAACAAACACACGTGAACGCTCTGCACGAGTTAAAACATATGGAAACGTAATTTCCTTAGAACTCCGCTAATCTTTACGTAATTATGAGCAATTATTGGAACATCGCAAAAGTTTCGTTGGCGCTGCTGAAAACGGAAGAAACTTTTCAGTTCGATATTATTCTTAGGCAGATGTATCGAGGAAAGTAAGAGTATCAAGGAAAAATAACACTCCCTATTTTTATGTAATCCCTTGCACTCGATACGCTCAATTTCTATCTCAAAAACGTCAGTTTTTATATCCCACGGGCAGCTAGAATTCGCTTATGTCAGTTATAACTCCGCTCCACTCCCCAGAACGTTTCGCGATACAGACGGCGATAACGGGATTTTTTTCACTTCCTTATCCAAAGGCCGAATAGTTGACTGTTATCACACTAGCATGACGTGCCCGACTCTGCCGCATAGTCGGCTCCGTCGAAAAGATTTCCGAGCGTCAGTTCTGCGCCGGCGGATGCTGTTTAATCATCAGCAGGATTTTACAAATTATGATATTTATGCTAGTCGAAACAATTATCAGAGCCACGCCATAGTATGTTGCGATACATGTGCATTTGTGACGGATGTTAATTTCCTGAATAAATATTTAACATCGCGGAAATATGCCCGCCAGCGCGAGCTTGTGTTTTTCGCTCGTTCATTAATTTAGCAAACAGTATTCGATATTCATTTGAGCAAAAGCTCCGTGATCCCGTCGTACATTTCGTCATCGAAGAACCGTGAAAACGATTTAATTTGCAACGCTCGAATTTAATTTTGCGTCAGACGTTTTCCCGCTTCGAACCGTGTTTTCACGTTTCTGAAAATCACATTTGGGATTTCGGCGCCTTATCAATTTCGTTCGGGGCTCGGCGAGCCTCGCTGGGCTCGAATGGCACGTCGCGGAACAACGACGAATAATCTGACAGAAAAATCTCACTCCTTAAATAATTCATACCTCCAGTGTTAAAAAAAAAAACTATCGCGCAGTTCCATCGCGCACACGCTTTTTATCCGTATCTAATCTCGCGTATTCCGTTGCGGTTCCATTGATTTGCAACGCGGGAAAAATAGAGTTAACTCGCCGGATCGCCGGCCTCTAACTCTCAAAGAGCATTTTCCTATCGGCGATCAAACGCAAACCGATTACAGCCGGCCAATTACAGCGGGCTGGACGCGCCAATCAGCCGAGCTTCTCGCCGGACACCCGGTATCGCAGCGCGCGTGCCGCGGATGCAACGTACCGTCACGCCAATCGGTACTCGGCGCTGTGCTACGATGCACCACGTGTGCACACACGTTTCGCACAATGTACAACGGGCGCAGACGTGCGGCCGTTTCTACGTCCGTACGTGGGAAGGGGGGAGGGG
>VBVQ01003080.1:0-20843 GCA_011636635.1 Tetramorium simillimum | reverse complement strand
GAGGTGAACCTCGTCGTCGTCGTCGTCGTCGATGGCCGTGGACACGATCTTACGAGTACGCGGACATTTCGATGTGCGCGCGAGCGAGACGGCGAGAAGGAGACGAACGAGCGAGAGAGAGAGGCAGACACCACTTGGCCAAGAGCACGTCACGGATCCTTTCTCTCTCCCCCGCTCCCCGGTGGCGACTTTCCACGCGAGCGGAACCGCGACGAACGTCAAACGCGCGCCGAGGCCGGAAACCGAGCGCCGCCGCGCCGAGGCGGCGGACTTTCCGAAGGACCGATCTCGCGCGCGCGCGAGATGGCAAGATTTGAACGCGGCAAGCCGCGTCCAACGACTCCAAGGTGATCCGCTCTCCCTGATCTCCTCGCGAGGAAAAGACAACGGCCTCGCGCCGTCGCGCCGACTTCTTGAAAACACGCGCTCGATTACGTTCCCTCCGCGGCGGCGTGAGTTTCCTGCCACGAGGGTGACGGCGCGCGCGCACTCGGATTATTTTCAGGGATTTTCTCTCAAATTTGGGTTTTTTATTTTCACCAGGGACTTTTTAAATATAATTATATTAAAATAATACATGAATAAACTTATCGATCCCTCATTGATTAATTTCTATTAAAAAAAACTTTTTATTAGTTTCTCTCTGCACGAGACGAGACGGACGAGACGCTCGGGTGCCGGTAAGGCCGCTGGCCGCGGAGTGTTGGAGTGTGTTTCTGTCGGCCCGCTCGGCGGATAAGCGATCGTCGTTGATCGTCGTCGTCGCCCGAGCGAGCGATCGGCGCGCGGATCGACCGGATCGACTGACGTGGTAAGTCGGGAGTGGACGCGCAGCGGCCACATCGGCGACCAGTTACGCGCGAATGGCCTGCGGACGTTGAAGTCGCGGAGCGGCGTGCGGCGACGACGACGACTGTGCGAGCGCGACAGGCATTTTCCTCAGTCGTTCCAGACGGGATCGGCGAGTAGATCTTTTCCGGCAGAATGGTCTTGTTCACGATAATCGCGAGGGTAGCGGACGGCCTGCCACTGGCGGCCACCATGCAGGACAACGAGCAGGTTAGAAATGGGCCACGATGAAACGTCATCTCTTTGACACGCACTTTGCCTTTGCAATTATTGCGATGCGTTCACGGAAGTCCTTGTCCTTGACGAGAATTATGCGGGAGAAGAGATCTTGAACGTTGTTTGCTAAATTAAAAAAAATATGTATAAATTTTTGGAGCAAATGTACATTTTGGACCGTGAATCTGTTTACTTGAGTGTATTGTGTATGAGTTTACTTGAGTATGCAAGCTAATTGTGTTTTTTGTGTCATAGGACGGTAAGAATATCGTGGAGTATCAAAATCAAGCGAAGATGCTATTCAGAAAGCTGGGTCCGCAATCTCCGACGAGATGTACCCTCGAAACTGGACCGTACCTTTTCCAGTAAGTTACGATTGATAAATTTGATCTATCGTTGATTATCGTTTAAAAGTTTGGAAGTAGTCGTACTTTATTTAACAAAAAATCTTTTCTTAATATTAATGTTCAAAGAAACTGTAATAAAAGTTTGTACAGTTTCACTTTGTAAATAACATTTCTTGGAAATTTTTTGTTCTAATTTTGCTCATGCACTGCCTCCAAATTTTTCAACGGTTTTGTACTTCGTGTAAAATGTCTTACGTTCTATCTTTGTTGCAGCTATTTAATCGAAAATGAAGTGTGTTACCTGGTATTATGTGAAAGGAATTATAGTACGCGCATAGCTTACAGCTATCTGGAGGATATAGCGCAGGAGTTCCATGCTCAGTATGGTAAACGTGTAAATACAGTGACCAGGCCTTATACCTTTATCGAATTTGGTACGCTATAGCAAACTGTGACTGTTTGCGCTCGCTCATTCGTGCATCAGCTTTACATTCTTCGTTTTTCAGATACGTACATTCAGAAAGCTAAAAAGATTTTCACAGATAGTAGATCTCGCAGGAATTTAAACACGCTTAATAGCCAATTGCAGGATGTGCAAAGAATCATGGTACAAAATATTGATGATGTTCTGCAAAGGGGTACTGTGCTTTCAGGTAACATCGAGCTGTTCTGTTTGCCTAAGAAAAACCAGAAACACAAATTATAAATATCTACATGTACCAACATATTAATTGTATTTTGCAGAATTGGATACAAAGACGCAAAACTTGTCTATGCTGTCGCAGAAGTATAAAAAAGACGCGAAACATTTAAACAGTAAATCGATGTACGTGAAAGCTGTTGCTGGTCTCATTGCATTTTTGGTCTTCCTGTTATATTTCTTCGTTCTTTAGTTAAACAATACGAATAGAAAAATTTCAATAATACGCGTCAAAGGTATTCCATTTTCAAGGAATATTTTCGTTTATCTCGTCCATACTACAGAGTATTTGCGATTCCAACATCCATATTTATAGAAAAGAAAATTGAAAATTTTACGTACAAGATAAAAATTGCGAAATTGTATTTATATTGATGTACTCAAATTGCTCTATGTAAAAATTATGTTTATAAAAGAATAGCATATAATTATATAGCAAAATATTCGACGATTTTTTTAACGCTACGCAATGACAAAAATAAAAATTTTTTGTTACATAGAAGTTAGTAAATATACAATTTTTATTACATTATTTTTATTGAATCACTCTGATAAATCTTATGTAAAAGATCCAGTGATTTCTACATAAAGTTGATTCAATGTGATTATTTTAAAAATGTAGCAAATTGTATAATCTACTTATTTCGGAAAATTATTTGCGGTGAGAAACAAGTTATCTCTAAATTATCGATTGGAATAGAAAGAAATTTCGCAAGCAAGAAGGAGAGACGTTACAGATTTTTATTATTGATAAGAAGATTGTATTTATCATTCCTTATCTATATCTTTGTTAAATCGTACAGTTTGTGTGATCCTGAGTATAAATTTAAGAAAATATATTTATTTTTGAGTGCGGTTGTTTCTTTGGGTGGTGTGCAGGTATATATATATATCATCAGAAGGAAAAGGAACCAATTAAGAAAAAAAAATGTATTATAGATGGCCATACACGTCATTAATGTTATCACATTTGTATGTATTTCATCTGTATTAAAACTATAACGGTGATGTATTTACAATAAAAAAATCATATAAGTAAATAATGTATATAATTTTCACAAATCTTCGTAATTCGGTATATCAAGTGACTGCTTTCTTTTTTTTAACATAATATCCGTCTTTTCATCATCAGAATCCGCGAGGTTATTGAAAAAGTAATTTACCGGCTCATCCTTTATGTTAGGTCCATTATTATTCTTGATTCTTTTTCTCGCTCCGTAATTTGTACTTTCTGCGTCACTCATTTCTTCATCTAAACCATAATATGCACATGATGTATAGATCTATAATAATATATCGCGATGTTATTGTAACGAATATTTACCAGTATCTATAATCTCGTACATATTTGAATGATCCTTCATAACGACATACAATGTCGGAAACTCCACTATAGTTTTATTCTCCAAATTTTCTCGCAGTGTGAGCGTAAGATCCAAATCGTAAAATCTAAAAGAGTAATCAATTATGATTAGTTGAGTATTTTAATAAGACTAGAAAATATAAAAAAATATATTTACTTAAACTTTGCCCTCTTCAATTTCTCGGCTTTCAAGAGAACTTTGATATTGCTCAATCCAGCTGCTCTATAAAATTGGAGCTTATTGGCCAACATCAGTGTTGTATTCAATTTTTGTATGTCAGTCTTATCTACTGATGAGACCGGATCCAAAATCTGTTCTACCAGGGTTGACAATCGTACGTTATCTAGAGTTCTGTAATGAATGTAATAATAAGTTGTTGGTCATTACTTAAAAGTTATTGTCTGTTTTCAGAGATGACACGCATTCCATTGCCATACCTTTCTATTACGTATTTTATATTCTCGGCTTGTGGAAAAATCCATTCTAGACGCCAGAACAGCTCATTGGTCTTGTAATTTAAATATGTAGTGTTCTCCTTGTGTCGATCAAAGAGCCTCGGCATAAATAATAATGTTACTTTTTTGCAGGACGCAGCGCATCTCAGTTTATGTAGGTGCTGAAAGTGAGGACATTGTGACTTGGCACATTTAAAACAACAGTATAGAAAAAATTCAAAAAATAAAAGGATATATCATACCACTGGTAGATTTGCTTGACGAGTGTATCTTATTTCTGGATTTCTCTTCTTTGTATCGATTAATCTGTTAACTTGTTCGAGAAAGCAATAATCTACAAAATATAAAATAATTAAAGTCTCGAAATGTCTTAAGCACTATATATCCATTACCAATGTAGAATGACTTTTGATAAATGTTTAATTTAGTATATAAATAAAATATATACATATAAATATAAATACATATAAAATTATGTATGTATATTCCATATTTTGCACACTATTTCTACCGTAGCACATGCTTAGAGCGCATGATTAGATTTCAGACTTCATTTCGTCCAACTTAGAAATAAACTCACAAGGAAATTAGTGGATTCGCTCTACTGCGACAAAGGTTTCCTATGAACTATTTCAGAAAGTGATATGAGATGGGGGACCTTTGAAGTTTCAAGAAATTTCCATAGATAGAAATCAGACACAAGTTACTTGTAATTAAAAGGTTAATCTACATCAGTAGAAATGAATATTAAATGAAGGACGTTATCTCTTACCGCTCGATAAATCCAGATTGGTGAACGATTTTAAGGGGACGTACTTAGTCTTGTCTCGGATCCCATCGCACTCCAGTTCATCCTTGTGGACCTTCACACACGCGGCAGAGCAGGTTCTAACCTCACATTTTGGACAAGTATATCGCGCCTCAGACGCACCACATACCTCGCAAATTTTCAATCTGTACAAAGAGTAAAATAAATATATAAATATATAAATCAGCCGTTACGAAAAATTTGAATCGATCTTTCGTGTATTTGTTCAAATAAATATTAGATGCTCTTACTTGCTCCCGGCGGTCGCCATTCTGCCACATTCTGCTTCTACAGCTTCATATGCTGTGTGTGTGTGTGTGTTGCGTATTTGTAATTAAACTGTAATTGTACTATTAATTTTTTGTATAGTTATTAATTTCTATTAATAATTAGCAGAATTTGATGCTCTCTTTTACATATTGCAGTTAAATATACAGTTTAATATTTCAAAACCTGTTCGTGTTTTTACAAATAGATTATATCTTGAAAAATCAAGAGCATTCACCTCCGATGTTGATAAAATAGCACGTGTTCACTCTTCGAGAGATAGGCGAAAAAAGAGCCTGGCTAGCAAGATAAGGCTCATATTACATTTGTCATAATAGGACAAACCGTTGGCTCGTGGTATATTTTTGTTATTTGTTAATTTACAGATTTTTCGAATAAAAATCGATCACATTCCAGAACTTCGCGATTGCGTGATTGTCGCCAGCAATATATTAACTAAATCGATTTTAAATAACTTTGAATTTGATACTTAAAATTTAATTATAAGAATGTACATTGTTACAATTAAAAATATACTCGAGAAAATACATATTTTGTTTTTACTATGAAAAAGTCATATGTAGATTAACGTAATACATAATTTCGGAAAGGGATTAACATTTATAAAAAAAAGAATTAAAGAAATAATTAAAAAACAATTATCACATTATTTTTTCGTTTACAAAGAAATTGTTTATATGTAATCATATAAACGTAATAATCATTATAATATATAGAGAATATTGTATAAATTAATCGCAATTTTATTTTTTTGTAAGAAAAAAATGCAAGTTAGTTTTCAATTAATTCTTAATTTTTCTTTTATATATAAACAGAGATTATACAGAAAAATTTTGATATAAAAAATTTTTCAGTCGCAGTTGAATTAATTAAAAAATAACTGTTTATACTGCTTGTTATATTAAACACAATAACTTATATTCTGCAACGATTAAGCTTGCTTGACATGGATTCTTTCATATCAAGAACTATGTAAAGTATTCACAACAATGTATATCAAATTGTTTCAAATTCATCGAGTTGAAAATAATTTTTATTTGTTATTTTTTTCTCTTTTCTGTGCATATATACAATAGCCTTTACAATTGTAATATCTGGTAGGTTGGTAACTTTTACTGAAACACTTATGGGTCACTCTTAAAAATATTAATTACAATTTAATATTTTTAACTTGATTAAGATACTCATTAATACGGAACCAATTCGAGAAACATAATGCTTGTCGTTAATCGCAATAATTAATGACACTTATAATTTCGTTTATTTATGAAAATAATTTATCTTCTAATGGAATAACAAAGTATTCACAACAAACACATCGCATTGTACGAGTGACGTTGACTGCTCGTACATATCTTTATGAAGCTAAAAAAAAAAAAAAAAAAAAGGAAAAAATTTATAACAAGAGTTCAATAAAAAAAAAAGAAAAAGATTTATAACAAGAGTTCAACAACGTAATCCGTGTACGTTGCTTTTGCGAATGAAGCAGTCACATCAGCTTCATTCGGCTGAGTGTGATCTCGTGACGGTCACGATACTTCTAAAATTATCGTCGTTGCATATTGTATCCCTTATATCACAAACTAGGACACGCATAAGTACAATAGCGATGACTTATTGCGACAACGCTTTACACTGTTTGCAGTTCTCCATTCGCTCGTTGAACTCCTCTATCTGCAACGTCATCTCAAAGAATTTGTATTTGTCGTGAATATTCCGCGTGGCAGTGCGCAAGATGTTTTGTGGACTCGTTCCAGGTTCTGTAAAGACATCACACATATTTAATAAAAAATTAACATTACAAAATAATAAATATGTTAATTAATTAAACGCTCGTTATATAATAAAAATGAGTGAAAGCCCCATTAGGTCTAATCGAGGAAAATAAGGATATTTTATCAAATTATATTTTATTATCAAAAAGAATAAAAAACAATGAAAATATAAAACTTTCGACTTACTAAGTCTTCATCGATACAAATCAATAATTAGATATATAGATTTAAAATTGTTATAACGTTCCACGAAAACTTAATAAATTAAATGATATAATATAATCCGAGAAATTGTTAAAACTCGAATATAAGAAGTAAAAATAAATAAGAATATAATTGAAAAAGATACAAGCAAAATGCGCAATTTTATGATGGCGAAATATAGGAGTCCAAAGATGAACGATAAATTGCAAGAATATAAACTTCCAAATCGAGGAATATATAGATTTACGGCTAAAGGATCTGTTACTAGTGCAGGAATTTGAGAATCTAGAAATACGAGCTGTCAGCGTGCTTTGTGACGGCATACGGTTATTTCAAGACTTCAGCTTTAGAGATTACATAACTAAAATACATAAATAAGAAGTACACATGCCGGATTGTATTTTTGGGTGTACTTACTTATAGCAAGATGCGCTGACAGAGCAGTCTTGTCGAGTGAGAGCGCCCAGATTCTAAGATTGTGCACCTTAACGACTCCATCTATTTGCATAAAGGTGTTTTCCACTTGAGAATACTCGAAACCCTTGGGAATACCTTCCATCAGGACGTTAACTACGTCCTTAATAATCGCCACCGTAGTGAGGATAACTAATATGGAGAAGAGGAATGTACATATTGGATCCACTATGCTCCAACTTGGCTGAAACATAAGCCGATCATTCGAATCTTGCCTTGAAATCATATTTTCGATAAATGAGCCTATCTCTTGAATTACGAATTAAATAAGCCTATCTCTTGAAGCAAAAAATTTCTCAGTATGAAGAACATGATTTTATCTCGATATAAAAAAATTAATACATGAAGATAATTTTTCTTCAGTTGACAAAGCGATAAGAATATGTATATTGGTAAACTATTGATAAAAGTTTGAAGATACCTTAAAATAAATGACTAATGCGGCGACGAATACTCCTATGCTCTGAATAAAATCACCCAAAACATGGATGAAGGCGGCGCGCACGTTGATGTTCTTTTTCTCACTTTTGAAATCACCATCAAGCTCACTTTCCACATCATGGCTTGTATCATGACTGTGCCCGCCGTGACTATGGCCATGTTGATGCAACGACAGGCCCATTCTGCAATGTCAAATTATACACGATGCATACATCTCCCTCTAAAGTGATTAAAGATGCAAGTCTAATTTCGGGACGTTTACTGCAACCGATTTGTATCTGTGATTTCTGAGCTAATTTTTTTAATCAAACTATTCACGTAATTCGATTAATTCTCACAAAGTTCTCGTAAATTTCAAATCGCAGTGATTCGTATCATTGTTTAATGTTACATATCGTTGTCGTAACGTTACTCGTGGTAACATTACGAAACGAGGAAATATTTGATAACGCACTCGAACAATCGTGAACAATCTTGCACGGTATCGTGTTGCCATGCATGAATCGCCGTTAAGTCGCGCAGAAAATTAAATAAATATTATCGTTAATGGTATCACTAACACTAGATTTACCGCAACACCAACTGCAGACGTGATCAACATCACTGTGGCGTCCAACTCGAAGTCTTTGTGGATGATTCTTTCTATCGCGAGGTAGAATAAAATGCCGGTGACCACCCATATTAACAAAACGGAAGTCAATGCCCCGATTACCTAAAAAATACAAAAAATTATAAGTAATACTAATACTAATTAAATACAGTACAGAGGATTTTCCATTATCAATTCTTATGCGTTGTAATATTTATAGTGTTTTCACAAGATACTCCGCTGCAAGAGAATTACCAAAATATTACGCAAATTTTTTCATGTGTGCATTTTCTTTTTTTCTTTTTTGTAATACAACTTGTATATACTGTAAATAGTTAATTTAACACAGTTTTTCATTATATTTAAATAATATTTATGTTACACTTATCTTCCACGTCTAAATCAATTATATTCATTTGTCGATAAGGTTTAATGTTTGGTTTAGTTCGATCTATCACTTTATTATATCACAGAGAGATAAAAAAAAAGTTATACTCACCTCCGCTCGATACCAACCAAAAGGCATTTTTCTGGTGGCTGGTCTGCTAGCGACCCAGATGGAAAAGAGAGATATCATAAAAGACGCAAAGTCAGTCAACAAATGTGCGGCATCGGTCGCTATCGCCAAGCTATTCGATAATACACCGCCTGAAAAGGAGGAAAATATAAGAAGGAAATTTATGTGTACGCACGATAACTCTGTCCGCTTTCATAATTAACTTCTATAAAGTATTCTTGTTTATACCATAACATATTTTGTTATATTACCGACGATTTCTGCTATCATAAAAATAACGCAGAGTACACTGGCTATCAGCAATTTCTTTCGGGCTTTCTTGTCAATCTCCTCGTTCCTCTCTCTGTGACAATGATCTTCCAGGGGCACTAAAAATAATTACAAGAAAAAGAATAGAGTGTCAACGGTGTTTATTTAAAAGAAATTATTCGTAAAGTCAATCTCGTCAAATGTCAATTACAGCTTTGATTAAAGCGAAAATTATATTTTAATAAAACGTGGAAACACAGTTTCTTTACTCTTTTTAGTCTCCCCGATTAATTTAAAATACGCTGATGCAATTGTACAAATATTTCTTTTTATAATCATTTGTCGTTATTATTTATATTTTTGAGATAACTTTCAATGCATTTTAAATATGCGTGATTAAATACTTTTTGAGGAAAACGTACTTGTTAGATTTTGTTGGTAGTCCGCAGCTGTATTTTCGTCAGCAGAGCCTTTCACCACCGTACAACAACCTGACAATTTTCCGTGAACGCAGAAGATGACCTTTCGCGGCTTCTCATTTTCGTCATCCTCGTTGTTATTCGGAGGAATGCTCGTTCCATAGCCATAAATCGCCTTATCCTTGAACCTGTAGTCCATCACAAATTCATTTCTATTTTATGCACTTAAAATAATGATAACGAAGAATTGATTTTACAAAGAAATGTTTGTCTTTATTATAAATTTTTTGTTTACCGTGATCAACTTTGCGAAAAATGAACAGTGCTGTGCTTTCGATTATTATTTAAAATTTATTACAATTATTATATAACATTCATAAATTTTATTTATTACTTATAAATTATGATGATTTATGTGAGATATTTATTAGATCTTTTCTCTATTCTTCGCGATTGTAAATGGCGCATTACGATCGCTCTTTCTTATGTTGCGTAATGGAAGAAAGCGATTACGTATTAGTGAACTAATCCATACGGCTTGCCGTCGATGATTCAAGGAAAAAACATGACGTCTTTGTAGAGTCATTTCTTTTTAGTAATAATTATCTAGCTATGTCATCTTTATCGTGTTAGAATTTTATTTCGTTGAGCTTTTTGGGTATGTCGAAATGATGATTTCGACAGTTTTTTGTCAGTTAATCACGATATCAAAAATAGCGTTGATTCTGGCTATCTTTCTGCTCCTTAGTTTTCTTAGATAAGATTCATACAGAGATATTCATAGCCGGTTGGTCGTCGAGATAAGAGGAAACAACTATCTATGTACAAATATTTCTTCAATATAAAAGTCATGTAGTGAAAATAATTAATTGCTGGAGAAGCTTATTTTTTATTTTTGGACCAGATTAAATTTTTGCACTTATTTTTGAAGGCAAATTATTTCATGATCAATATTTCTTAAAATAATATTTTATGACTCATATTCTTGATAAGAACACGGAAAAAGTAAGTTCATTAAATTTTATGTAACTAATTATCGACTTTTGGATAGGGCCATTTTCAGACTGTTATTCTTATACAGAATTTTAATAATTCTATGACTTCTTTTCAGTATTTTCAAGATGTCTAGGATTTTTTACAAAAAAATACATAAAACTATTTAGAAATTATGCCCTATCCAAAAATGAATGATTGTCAGATAAAATTTAATGAACTTATTTTTCCGGTGAATGTTTCTAAAGAAACAGAAAAAATTGTAAAAAAGAGAATGCAATATAATAAAGAGTTATCAACAATGGAGAGAATACAAATATATTTTTACTTCATTCTCTAATTACGTAAGCAATTTCGTAACGAGCCTGACGGAAATGTTTGTATGCATAATATGTAATGTTGATATTATTACGTGCTTTAACAACAGTAAAACATCATATACGCGAATACGTGACCAGTTCTTATCGCCTTCCGCAGAACGCTATTATCTATCAGTCAGATATCAATGATGCCGTGCGCAAATGCGCATTCGTTACACGCGCCCCTCTACGTTCCCCTATCCACTGGCTGTGATTCAATGACGATGGCAATGATGCCGTGTGCAAAGTCACACGATCGAAGAATGTCGATGAAGATGAAGGTTCGCGATATCGCGTGCGTCGTTACGTTCACAATCAGAGGTGCGCGAAAGGACGACTGGATGCCGCATCTGAATCTCTTCGGAACATTTTTATATCACGATATACACGTACATATATGTAATATGTATATATTATATAATATATAATGTGTAAAAATATATTTACATAAATAATAATAAAAATTCAACGAAAGATTTCTATCTGCGAGCTATAATTTTTAGATCCCGTTAAACTATGAGGATAATTTCCATCGCGAGTTACACTTATGTATTTTTTTTTATCGCGTAGCCTTAATCTTCTCAGGGGGGTCATGCTCGGCGCGGAAAGGGAAGGCCGACCCTCGCGAATTTGTCCTTCAATCAGGCGAACGATACGGTGACCAGATATTCATGGAGATTCGTGACGGCCTTCGTTGTTGAATCAAGGTACTCGCCAATGGTCTACTGTGGGGTTTTTGGATTCGAGACTGAGAATGAGACGTGAGGACAATGCGAGAACTCACACCGATGCGTATCTCGAGCGACATACTTCCTTTCGTTTATGACGCTGCGTGATCTCGCTTATCTCTTCACCTCCTACGCTCGCCAATTAATGAGAAAATGACAAATGACTTACTAACTTTGCGGAAATTCCCTGTTTACTGTCATTCGAATGACCAATAGACGTCAGCAATAATGAAAAATAGAAGTTTATTAGCTTCTTGAAAGCTGTATTTTATTGCCAAGTCTTTATCTACGACAATTATCTGCATCGGATTGTATGTGCAATATTTCGAATCGGTTGAGTGGTCTGAGGATTATCTCATCACGTACTCTTAAATAATCAGGTGCACCGGCGGATTAATAACCGACGACTTCGATTCGTCGCTCCCCCGTCATGTCATCCAACACCATGTCAGTGTTTCATGTTAATTATACTGTGATAATACGAGAACAACAGTCTCGCCTCAAAAGAGAGAGAGAGAGAGAGAGAGAGAGAGAGAGAGAGAGAGAGAGAGAGAGAGAGAGAGAAAGAACTTCCATGGGCGTCGACAAGACGCTTACATAGAAAAAAAAATCTATCGCTGATATGACTGGAATTCTTGTGGAATTATCAGTTTCTCTTAATAAAAATAGTCTAGACGTGTTCTAATCGTTTACTAGCATTTAAAGAGCCTAAGAATGAGTATCGAAAATAACGAGAATTTTACAGAATTTTACAGAAATTAACAGAAAAAAATATAGTTGTTAAATAAATGCAGAAATAAATATACTAAACAATTTAAAAAATCAGTAATATTGAATATCAATTGTTAATAAAATATTGAAGGAAAAGAATAGGATGTGTTTTCTGAGCAGAGAAAGAACAATATGAGTCATTTTATAGAAGAATGCAAAATTACAAGAGATTTAAAAAAATAAAGAAAAAATAAGAAAGATTAAATTGAATTTGGATTAATGAACTAGATAAGAGAGAAAGAGAGAATGTTAAGAAAGTTATGAATAGTAAAGGAAAAGAAAGATAGAAATTGAGGTAAAGGGGACGTAGGAGTAAAAGAAAATAAAAGGACAGAGCCAGAAATAGTAAGAAAACAAGGCTATGAAAACAGATAGAAATAGATAAGAGAATACTCGGGATGTATCGGAGGATAATTATATTAAGAAAGTGTGAAAGGATGAGTGAAACGTATGAATGTGTAGTATTATAAGAATTGATTAAATTAAGTTCCACTTCTTGGCTCTGTAATGTTAAAGTGAATAAAATCATTATTATAATAATTATTTATTAATATTACTTAAATTTAAATTTGTTCGTTATCTGACATTGTCTAGAAGAAAAAGAATTTTTTTTTAAATATTCTGTATTGATTATTTCAGGAAGAAAACTCGAGCGAGCGCAATCCTTCCGCGTCGCGGCGCCTATGATTGTTTCAGGATCGCACGATCGCGATCACACACGCGAGTCCACCCTTCCCACCCCGCGATAAAACGTGATCGTTACAACGGCTGTAAAATTATCCATTTCGCAAATGCTACTACTTGGCACTTGGCGACTTGATGCGAGATAACATAGCATGCTGAACATAGCTTGACGGTATTAATGGCAAAGATGATTTAATTTACAGGAATATAAAAGAGGAAGCTAGCCTCCAACATCCTGCCTGTGCACCGCGAAAATTGCGTGCAGCACATTTTCGGTTAAACAATCATGAATTAACGATTTACTGTTCGTAATTCCTGGAAAGCGTGACAGGCCGACAACCGAGTAAAAAAAAAAAAAATACGCAAAAGAGAAAAAGAAGCTTGTGGTATATGCGGTTTCGCAGGTACGATGCGCTAACGAGAGAGAGAAACCCAAGAAATCAACCGCGAACGATCGTGCTTTAAACAATCATTGATGGTCGTTCTTCCTATAACGATATTCGATCTAACGGCGATGTTTAAAGAGGATAGTTTAGCGGGATTATTTGCACATATATTTGTCTCGTATTGCTGTCTGACAGTTATTACGCAGCTTGCTTAAGATAACAATTTTCATATTTTATATTATATTTTACATTACCTTCAAAAATATCTTTCCATATAAAGCTGTACACGCGTCTTTTAATGTGAATCTGAAGAGACTATAGCTTCAGTAATAGTAAATGCAATGTTTCGTACGTCATTCGAGTCTCATTATAAAATGCTTTGCGCTTATCATACTCTATTCAAGCTATTAGTGCATCTTGACAATTTTTTGGAAAACTTTATAGCAACAGTTTTGTTAGTTTTCTTTTTATTGCAGTTTAGATTTAATTCTTGTCTCTCGATTGTACTTGTTTCTTGATGTGTACTCAGCAATAAATTAAATTATAATTATTATTAATTATTAAATTATTATTAATTATTAAATTATTATTAATTATTAATTATTATTATTATATACATTATTATATATAATATATTATTAATTATTAAATGTTAAATATCGTTGATCAATCGCTAGGCAGTGTACAGTTTTAAATTATTAAATGAAATTACGAATGCAAGAGTAACCGTGAATCCATTCACGTTTAACGTGGGCTATAAAAAAAGACATCGGCAACGTGAAGTATTTCAAGGCTACATTTTGAAGGTCCATGGACACCGCCGCAATGTTTTTAGGTCGCTCGAAGTTAATCCCGTTATTCCGGCATTTGCTGAAAATACTCTGTGATGAAGAAACCGAAGCGGGAATCACGCGAGAGTGCACTCCTCTTATCATCCTCGCACGAACGGTTCCTCGTAATTACGTAGTTCCTCGTAGTCACGATTTACGTAAATAATGTGGACGCTATTTCACCCAAGTTCAATAATATTCAGTGTAAATACTCGACGGGGAAACACCAAAAAATAGATCAACAGAACCGATTCGATGAATGTTATCAGCAAAACACATCGAGATGATCTCCGGAAAGATTTTCGTCATATCGGAATTTTACTTCATAGAATTTTAGATTCTTGCAAAATAAGTTGTACATAAAAAGACTACAATTTTATATAATTAACGTACAAGCGTCGTATATGCGTTAGAAAAAATAAAATTCCATTTGAGGAAAAATTGCCCATTATGTCTCGCATCGAGAGAGAAATATTTCTATACTTTTAGTATATTTATGTTTGTTTCATTAAAAAAATCTTATTTCACTAAATAAAAACTTGATTGATCATTGCATTAAATCATGTTGTTTGATTTTATGATAAAATAATTATTATTTGAAATAGTACTTTAAACACTTTTCTCTATATACAGTCGTAAAACAAAACGAGGAAAAACTAGATTTGTCATTTTTACACGCGGTAATTATGCCGACGTTTATGCACGACGATTTAATCAGAAGAAACGCGCGTTTTTGTTCACGCTCGCGAAACTGGTTGTACGTCCTCGCGTGCGAATACCATTGTATTAGAGATCCTGTCGCATGGCAAAGTGAAGGGGAATCGCAGCCTTGTTGTTCGTAGTGCCACACATTGCACATTGCGCGCGGCAAAACTGCCGCATAATTTCGGCAATCAGCCGGCTTTCCGAGCTCATTAACACGCGGGGAGACATTACCCGAAGAGAAATCGAAAGAGGGAAGGCTTTCTCGTCGACGCGACGCGACAAGTGTACGAATGTCAAAAGGCCGCAATCGTGCCGTTCTCGTTAACAACAAACACTAAGGATGTTTTGATAATATTCTATGCTGATGATATTCCCGTACTGAAGCGGATTCTTTCAAGGCTGCTCCGCGACGTTACATCTCGGCACGATATTCATTCTCTTTTAATAAATGAAAACTTGAAGTTTAATTCTGCTCTAGTAAAAAAAAAGTTTTAATTCTAAAGAAAAAAAGATTAAAAATTGCCTCTTTCACGGTTAATGAGATTCTTTTCTAGGGACATTATTTTGATAAGAAAGCGTTATTTCCATTATTTCTCTAATGCTTTTAAATTGCCACCAAAGTATACTTTAAGTAGTAAATTGAACTGGACTAAAAAAAAACTTCAAATAACATTTGAAACAAGATTGCCTTATGCAAAAAAGTTTCCCTACATGTGTAGTTTAATACACGTGTTTCTTTGACGTATTTTTGTGTCGTTAAAAAAACATTAGTTTGTAGAAAAGATTATTTCATTAAATAAAAATTGAACTATTCCGTTGTGTTAAATTATACGGTTTGACAGAAAAAAATTATTATTTGAAGTAGTACTTTAAATACGTCTGATTCAAATAAAAACCTTGTTTCATAAAAGATTGAATTATATCTAAGGTATTTTCCTTTATATATTTTATTCTCTACTTAATTACTTAAATGTTAAACTAAATATTAAATTTAATTGTCTTGAAAAATTTTAATTTCTAAAATTAAACATTTCTTTTTTAGAAGAGCAAAATTCATAGAAAGAATAATAATTCGAAAACTCTTGGCGCCACGAATATAAATATAAAAATTATTAAAAATATTTTACACGATGCCTGTGAATCACTTTGGACGTGTTATCACAAGAACTTGATGACTGACGATATTACTTGCGGGCATGCAATTTCTTGTACTTTTCTTGCCAAGGGTTAATTTTTCATCAGTCAACGATTATCCCATACTTTCCATCAATTCGATGTCCGGAATATAATACAATGCTAGTAAATGTATTCCGAAAAGAGAGGAAGCTCGACACGCGCGATGCGTGATTAATAGTGAAGATAAAGAGATTTTCCGAAAGATATCCTCTCTGACGAAATGACACAATCCAACCTCCGATTCCAAACATCACTCGTCGTATTTTCACCACACAACACCATCGTCCCTTCACAAATCAGCTCGTCATAAATTCACGGGGAACAATTAGCCGAGCTAATTGATAATCGAAATAGCACAAATGCATCCCTCAAAATGGAACAAACTGAAATCCGCGATTCGTAGCACAATCCGGGAAAGATTGACAAGCTCTGCGCAAGATTTCCGCGATTTTTCACGAAATTTTCCGCTCGTCAAGGTCCCGCCTGACTCGCGCACGGCAAGGACCAACGTTTGCGACTCGAAGAGAACTCACAGCTTGATCTTCTCGTCATCCATGATCGATCCCAAGGTGGAGCGTTCGCGGGTTCAGCCAGCTCGCAATCGGTCGGCGATCGCGCGACGTCGCCGTGTCAGTCTTCCTTGGACGGACGGGAGATCCCGGTCCGGCGATCCTGCGTTTTGTCGAATCGCAGGCGAATGCCGGAGTACGAGAGAAAAAAAAAAAAGAGAGGAAGAGACGAGATTGCGGCTCGTCCGAGGCGGAGAAGCGCGGGCGGAGGCGGCGGACGGTGAAGAGGCGGGAGGCGCGACGACTGGTGCGTGCTGTAATCGGTGAAATCGCGTGGATTGTTGTCCTCCGGACGACCGGAGGGACGCGGATCGACTGCACCCAGTCTCTCGTCGAACGAGAAACGAAGGCTTCTGCCGGCTCTTTCGGTGGAAAGAGGGCCCGTGTTCAGCCCGGGCCCGCTCGTCCGACAGATAAAAGATCTAACATTAGCCACCGGCCTCTCTCCCTCTCACATGTCCCTCTTATCCCGTTCTCCTTCTCTGTCTGTCTCTCTCTTTCTTCCTCTCTTTTTTTTTCCACTCTTCCTTCCCAGTCCCTCTGCCTTTCCTCTCGGACGTCTGTCTTTATCAGGGATCCCCACTCGCTGATACGGCGCTGTCTCGCTCCCTTTCTATCTCTTCTCTCCGTCTCCGTCTCTTTCTTCTATCTCCATTTGGAGAAGATATGTCTTGTCGCAATCGAGCCTCCGTCCCACACCCCGACGTTCACCAAGTATACGCAGACTGTTTCTTTTTTTTTTTTCGTAGCCCGTAATGTCAAGTGTCTTTGAACTCGTCTGGGACGGAGAGAAATCGCCGAGAGGGAAAAAGTTAGCCCCGATTCGCGAATATTGCTGCGATTATCGAATTAATTGCTTTTTAGACGAAGGTCTTTCTTCTCGTTGCTCAGTCTCCCGACACCCTGCTGGATTCGGCGTATCACCTGGTATACTTCGCGTCCTGCAGTCCGACAATTCCGCGCGTTCATTTCGGTGTCAACAGGTGCTTTCACAAGCCCGGATCCGGTTTATTGCATCCGCAATGGGTTTAATAGTCGCGCGAATTATCGGCGAGCGCGTGGTTGATTATTTATCCCTCTCGCACCGATGTCTCCGCCAGTAATCGCGTCAGCAGCATTCGTCTTATCAGTCTCGTTCGAGAGTCTCGAACGGGACACGCGGGGACCTCAATAGCGTTCTCCAAAAGTCGCTCGAGCGACTTGCCGCGTTCAGCGATTGATGATCTTGCGTGAAGTGTCGATTTCGATTTTTCACGACTCTTTAAAGGAACAAAAAAAGAAAAGAAAGAGACTTCCTTGAGTCTTGCGATGTATCTCTCTCCTTAAGATCTCACCGATCACTGCGGAGGATCCCGAGGTCCCGTTGGTCCGAGGCGACGTGTTTAAGCGAAAGTCTACGTCGATCACGTCGTGGATCGCGAATCGAGACTGAGCGAATAGCGAAGGTGAAATAAACATACGGGCACGTTCACGTAACTTTCCTGAGAAGTACCGCGGGCGCACGTGATGCAGGAGCACATGGCGATTCCGAGATTGCCGAGCGCGTGCCGATCGCGCGAGGAAACGGATTTCGTAATCGCGCGGAGCCTCTTCCTGCGATCGCGTCATAGGTACCTCGACTGCGTTAGATTTTGACGAAGACTCTCCGACACGATCGTCGATCGAGTCGGTTTATCCTCGGAGAAATGTCGAGGCCTCGTCTCTGTTGATAATCATCTTGCAGAGGTTGCAAGATTGTAAAGAAATTGAGGGTGATCTTGAAAATACAATAGAAGACTTCGAGAGGAATGTAGGAATGTTAGCTTGAGAATACTTTTGAAGGAGACATAACTGTAGTAGAGAAAGAATATACAATAAATTTGCATAAATAAGTAGTTGGGTTTTCAAATATTCTTGAAAAATAAATATCTTTTCTTGTTACACTTGTACTATATATTTGTGCAATCGTATACGATAATCGCCTCTTTGGAATATTAAATTGTTAATAAAGCAGCTGCAGAACGGTTTAAAATAAAATAAATAAGCTGGAAGAGAACAGCACAATATTTAAGTATTCTCTCCTCTCTCTCTCTCTCTCTTTCTTTCTCTCTATTAATTGAAATAAAACAAATTATATAAAGAATGGTAATAAATTAAATTAAAACAAATTTAACAAATTTACCAAAAATATTCACCTACTTTTATACATATAACAAAAATCGTATTTGCTCAATGTGACATAAAAATTAGACAGCCATTTTTCAATATATAAGATATTAAAAACATACTTTTACATATATTTTTTTAATGTCGACAATTACATGTATGTAGGTCATAATTTTGTTTGATAAAAGCTGACAGTGTTTAAACGGAGGACAATAGAAGACAGTTTAAAATAAAATAAATAAGCTAGAAGAAAACAGCACAATATTTATGTGTCCTCTATAGCAGAAGGAGAGAGAGGACAATATTTATGTGTCCTCTATACCAGAAGGAGAGAGAGGACAATATTTATGTGTCCTCTCTCTCCTTCTGCTATAAATTAAATAAAACAAATTAGTATAAAGAATAATAAGTTTAATTAAATTAAAAACAAATTTAATTAAAACTAATTTAAAATTTTAATTATATAACTAAATAGCGTTTATTTTATGCGCACCATAAAATATCGGCCATTCCCAACATGCAATGTGCGATGAAATATTAAAGATGCTATCTGTTAGTAACAGACTGTTACGCACATTTCTTTTTAAATGCCGATGGCATGTGCATGACTGTCATGGTTTGCATCGCGCATTATTGATCACTGATGCGCAATGCAAATACATGTTATGAGATACCCGGAAAGAACAACGCGAGCAAAGCGAGGAGCTGAGAAGTTATAAATTATCTCTAACAAACTGGGTCTTGTTATCTTTTCACTCAAACATGATATGGAAACGTAAATCAACACAATGCAGCGTGAAAATTCACTTTCGACTCTAAATCGTACATCTCTAAATTATCCAAAATCTTCGTAATATTTCATCCAAAATATTCGTAATGTGAGACCGTGGCTCACACGTGGATCGTCCGATTGGTGACAGATTCGAATAAAATCTGAACCGTTTGCGAAAGTAGAAACTTAACGAATCTGATAAATCGAACAGACAATAACAATCCTCTCCTATCGCGGATAAGCTGAAAACGAAAAGTGTAGAAACAATTTTAAACTTGTTATTTACTCGTCGACGATGCTGACGAAGTCCATTTTCACGGTGGCTGATGGTGCTCGAACCAAGACTACCGGCTATTACCTAGCGCGATGATGTTTTGTAACTCTTTCGGTGGCATGTCGCGAGACGAGGGGTAGGGTTTCGTGTAAAACAATTGGATACTTGGGGGTTGCATTTTTACGTTTATGCGGAAACGCGATCCGGATCGCAAGAAAAAAGGTCGTCACACAAAAGTATTAGACAGTCAGAAAGAAATAATGATATCTATTATTCGATGACCTCCGTCTGTCTATCAAAAACTACGTGTACAAACGCCATCGACGATAAAAAAAAAACGTAAATGGCCACAGAACTTTTAATGATTGGCATGTCCCTGATGTGGATATTTTAATGCGCTATTTCAGATTTTTCGATGAATTGTAGTACTTATAACAATTGCCTACGAAATCATTAATTTATTGCAACTTTTTAACAATTAGTCGAAATTACTTAATATTTTATCACTTTTAAGGTAATGTTTGGTCGATAACTTGCTATCATAATGGGTTTCAAGTTCCTGATAAGCGATGCAATTGAATGCAACAAAACATTCTAACTGTTAACAGAAAAAATAAAATGCTCTTATTTTGAGGTACAAATGTGCTACAAATTACAATTTAGTATGTAAAAATAGATATTTTTAATTCTCTAAACTGAATCTAAACATTTTCTTCTTATTTCATTTTCTATTTACTTTATTCACCCGTCCCCCCC
>VBVQ01003079.1:0-20864 GCA_011636635.1 Tetramorium simillimum | reverse complement strand
GTGAAATGGTAACCACATTTGGCGCGTTTCTTGAAAGTGTTGCAGGAAAAAAAATCAGTCTCATTACTTATTTGGCGCACTGTGTATAACACTGAGAGTACATCCGTTAATTCGGAAATTGTCATTCAGCCGGTTGTCCATTATTACAGCTATTGATTTGGAAACAATACGCCGGGATCTCGAATTTCGTCCCCCAATATGCGATATTGAAAACGTTAATTGATATAACCGCGAAATAATATTGATTTATTCTTATGTTTGCAATAAAAAAGATGTAGAAGGAGAAATAGGAAAAATCTATGTTTTTTAATCTAAAGTTTATCTACATTGTAATTTATCTACATTGTTATTGGTTATCAGCAGCGTTGTTTTATCATTTCGGGTAGTTATTTCGCTCGTGTTGCTATTTCTCAGTTACTGCAGTTATATCTTTGCGAAAGTACGAAAAGCTCTCGTTAACCGCGACAATGACACATATATGGTATTATCGCGATATACTACCGGTAGCTAGTGACCGTCGTTTTCTCTTAGAGTCATTATAACCTATGAGAGTTTTATAGCGTTTTTGATAAACAAAGACGACGATACCAAAAGAGAAGAAGTAGAAAAGAAACGTTTACACGTCCATGGTCGTTAATTAAAGAAGCAATACGATATTTCGCTCGCCTTACTTGCTCAATGGCTAGTTAGTTACTTGTCCGTTTACATGCGACGGCCGAGGGAGTAATGGGGATGGGAATAATTTCCTATCAATTAAGTGCCCTTTGACGCACACCGTGCCACATTACAACATAGCTCTGCAGGAATCACCAAATTGCGTCTAAATGGAATGGACACTGCAACACTCTAAGGGCGTGTTGACCGTACGACATGAATAAGCGATTTCGTGCCTGAATTTTGACATTTTCCCGCACAGGTCGGCGCCAGCGGCGTATTTCCATGCAATATAAATTCGCGAGCATGATGACGGAATGAGAAACTGTTTACCTGCCTCATTTTACCAATTTTGCATTTGCCCTCATGTATATACGCGTGACATTACCCGCTAATTAATCGATCAATGTTACATTTGCTTGTCGAGGTGCTAGTTGCAACTCTGGATTGAAGTTTGTGTATAGTGGCTCTATAAATATGTACTGTGTTTAGCAAAGCAAATCGCAACATGGTTTGCAATTAGCAAATCCCGTAAACGAATCTCAATGTAGAATAGTAATAGTATAGTAATATATTGCAATTTTGATTTTAATATACATTGAGGAAACTGTGTCTTCCATCGCGAAAATAGGAGATTATCGTTAACGATACAGCGACTTGTCGTATCCGTCCCAGAATTTACTTCTCATCTGACGCATTCGACAAACCTCTCATTAATTAGAACGTTTCGCATTTATAACGGGGAAGAAGAAGAAGAGGGGAGATATAATTACCGAAAGAGAGTGGCTCGTATTCAATCTCCGGTGTTTTGAAATCCTCCGTCTATTTAATCACGGGCCGCATCGAGAGAGCTCAATGTTTTTTTATTACCGTAAAAGTTGGTTTATATTCGACATTAATGTATTGCAATCGTTGTATATTGCTGAAGTTAATTTAGAAACAACGATGACGGAGCGTTACACGCTTGCTCACGCTGGAAACAGGCAATTTCAAAGTTTGTTTCAAACTTCGCTCGCGATCGGGGCACGTAACGTTGAAACAACGTGCCGCGAATACTTATAACGACATCGTTGAGTCCGGATTTGAATATAATATTGACTGTGCCGAATATAAGAGACTGATGTATTATTCTATCTGTTTTATTACGCCAAGCGGACTGATGAAAGGAGCTTGGTATTTGCAGTAGAGAGCATTTCTTACTTCAGTAAGAAATATCTAAGCTACTTTCTCGTCATCTGCATGCATATAACATGAATAATGGAACTTGCCCGATAATGATTATATTAGCATCGTAGGCGTAAATGCCTAAACGATTACTTCGCATGCAATTTACAGACTACTTTGACGTGCAAGCTGACAGAAACTTAAATGCATTTCAACCCTAAGATTTAATATCTCACCTGCGATCGATCATTTCGACATGTTGTTCATGCTAGGCCGCCTCCGTTTTGCGTTGTTTCCTCAACGATTCTTCGGTGAGGTCGATAGTAGTGCGCCCCTGACGGTCGCCACGGTGACCTTGATTCGTTTAAGATCTAACCCTAGTCACTAAGTTCTGCATACAAACTACTTGCAAACAGTTCTCAAGTGTACCCGCATGCAGAATAATGATTGACGAAACTTTGCACACGATAAATTCCGCTCGTAATCGCTTTCCCCGAATGGGACTTCGTTTCAAGGCCATTTATGATCTCCTCGTTCTCGTCAAACTGATATTTATCGACAAATTCATTCACTTATATCGAATACATATTGAGATAAAATCAACTATATGTTTTTAGTACAAAGTGTACGTGATTAAATCTTATATGAAAATGCACAGTTACTTAATAAAAATGAATGAAAACCAACAGGCGTGAGAAATGTCACAGTGCAAGCGATGATCTAATATGCACGCATAAATTCAATTCATTGTAGAGTTTTTACTCTACAAAAGGGTATCTTCCCATTGTATCTTCTCAAGGTCTTAGCATGCAGGCAAATTACATTTTTCATTCAACATCGCGCGTATACGTCACCTGGCATATACGTCGCGGAAATGAAACATAACATTTGCGAGTAAAAGCGAAATAATGTCTCCGGATCAATATGACTGGGTTATAGCATTGGCATTACTGGTCGACTGTGCCAGTTCTTCCAGGTGAAATTGCACATTTTGTTGCGCGACAATGAGCTGTTATCGCTCGTGTGACGAGCCGGGAATCGCGGATCGCGGTATTGTTCCATCTGATTCGCGGCCTCCTGCGCTAATGTCGCGGGCGTGTTTGTTCGCGACATGAACTTTGGCAAATACGAAGAGAGCTCGGCACGGAAAAAATATCCAGCTATTCTGCACAAACGGCATCGATGTAGACACTGGAAAAAAATACTTCAGTAATATTGATATTAAACCGATAACAAAGAGCCTTAATTTAAATATTGGAACTGTAACTTCTCTACATTTGTTATATGGATATAGATTTTTCTTGCGTTTGTATTTGTTGTCTACAAACGCAGCGATGTGTGCGCTTGTTATCGATAACGTCACACGACACTGTTACGCAGTATCGTTGTATTAATTAACGGAGATTGTGTAATATTATAACAGTTCCAGATTGCGTAGGTAATCTCACTAACGTGACGTTGTTAATGGAAACAAGTAATGTTTGAGCACTCTAATTCTGTCTCAATTATACTTCCGGATTTCTTCGCGTAAAGCAATCTCAGTTCCCTCGCCATTAGTGTAATTTATGTTGGCGATCTTTTTGCGCGAGACGGAATTGAATATTGATCGCAGCATGGTAGCTGATTGTGGAGAATAGACTAATAATGCCAATAAAAACGCGATATTGTAATTTCGTGACGCATCAAGTTGCTCTAAGTAATTCAGCTGTGCTTCTCATAACACTTTATAATTTAATTATGGGAAACTTTACATCCAGTAAGCTGCTACCTTCCTTTCTCTTCTCTCTCTCCCTTGTTTCGCGAAACTTTGTCCATTTATACCTGACAAGTTGCATCATGTAGGAGCGAAACGTTCGGCCAGCACTTAAGACAATCGTCTTGAGATTAACTGATCTTTTCAAGATAGTTTGGTCCTGGTGGAATACTGTCGTGGAATAAGCCGGACAGATCATTACTCCTACGATGGGTGTACTGGACTTTCTGACCTACTTTTACTCATGAAGAGCTTGCATTGTTTTTCGCGATATTTTTCAAGCTTTTCCAACGTTGATGAAGAAGACATCTCATTTCGTGTGAAATTGAATCAATAGAGTCTATATTTATAACTAGGTATAGCTGAACATTGCGATCGCAGTTTCGTAAGCAAAAGAAATTAGTGAAGCTATTCTTTAGCGAGACATTTGAATTATCAAACTGTCAACTGTGCGAGACGGATTTGTCGTCGAAGTCTCAACGAGATTCTGGCATTCAGCTGCCAAATTGCCACGTTTATATAAGCGTATTGCTATATCGGCGCGCTTGTTTAAAATATTTTGTTTATGCGATTTTGTTTATGCGACTTTTTGCAGCGGAGATCTTACTTCAGATCTTTTCCCGGCGGGATATTTTTGTAACTATTTCTGCCGGCGTCTCTAGTCATCAGAGACGAAGATAAAATTACATTTTTTTACAACGAGATTCTTACAGAGATAAATCACACTTGTACTCGATGAGTCAAAATCTTACGCGTACAATTGATTATACAAGATTTATACGGCTGATAAGCCTAGAATTTTTTATTTTATACGTTGACATACATACAGGGTATCTCAAGTTTTCTGCAATGCGGAAAAATTAGGGTACCTTGTTGTTTTCTTGAATCGTAATTTCCCCGGTGGTGCCGTCGCGGAAAATCTTCGAAACTGATGAACTTTCCACGAAAATTTTATCGTAACACAGTTTCACTGCTGAAGATAATGGTCGTCTGCTTTACCGACTACAAAATCGATCCATAGGGTGTGTATAAAGTTTAGCAGACGAACAGTTCGTGGCAGCACGATACCGCGGCTCCGGCAATCAATATTCTGTCGGGTCAAACTTTGTTTTCATCTATAAAGTTATATCGTACAGCGTACTGCAATTACTTTTTCTTACTTTTCTCGCGAAACATGAAGAAAAATTTATTTGAAAATCTATAATTAAGTGTAATATATTAAACAAGATATAGAAAAGAAGATATATTATTTTCTGAGGTTATTCAATTTCAATCTTAATGTAGGAACGAAACTACGGTACTCAATTTAGTTTGCTTCTGGAATTAAAAATTTTATTATTCAAAATTTCTCTTTGAGTCCGTTTAATGTTATTATTGACTGTTTATACAAACATATTTAAGGTAACATTTATAGTGAAATCTCATCATAGAATCTATTTATTTTATTTCTCATGTACGTTTGTTTAATATTCCTGTATTAAAATTATCAAATATGAATCGTTATCAGATTTCTTTGTATTTTTACCGAAAATGTCAGCATTGCAGTGATTGCGCGATATAAATTAAAGCGTTGGACCGAATAGAGATATACCTTATTAGATCGTCAGGGACGTCACGAAGGATAGATGAGAAGGTAAAAAGCTCTCGAATATTGAAGGCATCATCGAAGTACCAGCGTTCTTAGAATGTGGAGAGGACGAATCGAAAACTGGTCCGGGAATGCAAATTCAGCGAGGAGCAAGGCGGTAAATGATGTCATCGCGAGATGTATTGAAGCATACTGGAAATAATGCGGAGCATAATACATCCTTTAAATTTTCAAGTTATTGGTGCATAGCGAATAATAAAATTTATATCGGTCTGATTTAAAATCTGTCAGGGAATTTAGCTTAACTGCAATGTATCACTGTTTCCGAAGTTTTTTTTTACATGAATTTAATTATATGATTAATTTTTAGCTGTCTTTTTGCTGATAATATAATGTAATTAACGTAAATAAGTTTCGATTGTTAATTAATACTTTGTTGCCTGTTACATTAGTAATTAATTTAAACACGTGAGATATAAAATTATAACTGCGATATTAATTTAATTTAAAATACTGTTTATGATATATACATTAACTTTATAAAACAATAGATAGAATTTCTTTACAGAAATGTGATATGAATTTATTACATTTTATTAATAATGCAATAATATCATTGTGTTATTGTTCGGTTCTGCTGTCTGGAGATTCTCTCATCTGAAACATTCATATCTAACGGAGTGTTCGTCGCATACATTTATTGATTTCCCATTGTAAACGCCACTTTTCAATCGATTGATCGCCGGTATCAGATTGCAAGCCCTCCTGTCTTTGGAATTAGTTTTTTATCGATTTTTCATTCGAGATTGCCTCCCTACTTTCCATCTTTTTTCTCTTTCTCTTTCTCTCTCTCTCTCTCTCTCTCTCTCTCTCTCTTTCAGCTCGTTTTCTCCAGTTACGTAATCATTAAATTTATACTATGTACATGTATAAAAATTTTCTAACATATTCTTCAAAAATTTTTATTCAAGTCAATTATTTAAATTATTGAAAAATTTTATTTATTATTATATGGTATCAATATATAAGTGTGTCAATGTATACTTGCGGTCGATAGCAGAAATTTAAGAATCTTAATTGCTATATTTGTAGCTGACCTGTTTTTCTATTACTTTATTTTTACCCTCATTATTTTTGAAGTAGGATGAAGTGTTTAATCTCAAAGGAAACGCATCCTCTTAACTGCTACTATAGACACACAATCACAGCGCTCTCGATGCCATTGATTTTACATCGTGGGTGTGTCATGCATCTTCACCGTGTTAAAGAAACAGTCGAAATTATGCATGTATACGTTCTACTCTGCGGTTAATTACGCGGTCGGCAAAACTAATCAAAATCAATCTGTAATTTTAATATTCACCGCTGAGGAGCCTAACATTCAAATTACCTTCATTTCCAATACGCTCTTCAAACTTTAATATCGCCGACGTGTAATCCGGAGAGTTTGAGAAGAGAATAGAATGCTTTGGAACGTTGGAATAATTCCCGACGGCAGGTTCCTCTCGGGCTTTGCACGCGAAAACGGAAGATATGTATATTTTCCTTCCGACGTGGCATTATTTAGATTATAGTCGCGTGTGTATGGTCAATATCGTTGACGTAGGTCATGGGTGAACAATTATTCGCGACTTTCACGGCACTTGTGGCCATGGTCCGGTATATACCGCGTAGGTCACGGATCCGTGTTTCCGTATAAACGAATCCCACCACTCCCCGTCTCTCTCTCTCTCTCCTCGTTGCGTCGCGCACGTCGCATGTTTTATTGGCTTCTCTACTTTCCTCCACTACCCTGCCAGTCCCCCGTATCCTTCTCGTAACGTAACCAGCTCTCCGCGACTCGATCGGACAATTCCATCCAACCATTTTTCTTTCAGGCCGTCTTATTGGCTCGGAAACACATACCGTCACGTTTTATTGACTGTTTGCGCTATTGCTATCTGATAGTTCCACGCGTAGCGTTACGGTCTCCCCAACTGCAATTCTACGAAGGCGAGAGAAGTACCAAAATTAATCGACATTATACGTGACGCCGTTTCTCGAATTAAACGTAGATAAAATATACTACCGTACTTAACGCGATAGCATGCAAAATTTCCGTGCAATAATTTCTAATAAGCCGTTGCCCCTGGATAATTAACTGATCTAATGCGAGGTAATAAATTTCACCGCCGTTAACCGTGCGCGCGAACTGCATCTTCTCCGATGTAAATATCGCGATAAACTTGCGCCCCTCGGAGTGTGCCTTCATTTGCATGGTCGTCGTTCGTTCGTTCGTTCGTTCGTTCGTTCGTTCGTGCGTCCCCGACAGATTGTATCCTGTTGCAGCGTTTACTCAGAGGCCGCACGTTCCCGCCACCCCATTGATTTCGAACGAAACGTGGGTGTGTCAATCCGAACACGTGGTCCGCTCTTTCGCTCTTGTGCGAGAGCGTGCGTTTCGGGAATGTTCGCGATACACATCTGCCATTTCCGGGGCGACCGTCGGCTCGCGCGATTCGATGACTCGACATTTGGTGATTGATTTTCTCGGTGACGGCTATGCCATTGATTAATTGTGTAATCATTTAGATAATCGCTTAATCGGGCCAATTATCGATAGTTCGCTGCTTTGAAGCCCCCGATCCGTGTTTGCTCTTTAGTTGGGGTCGACGTAAATTACCAGCGTCTATGTGCGAAATTAACCAATTAGTGTTTTCACGATACACGTCAATTTAGTACTTGAAAATTTCTCGTCACTCGCAGATATTAATTTTCCACGAAAAAATTATAATGGAAATACTTTTTGTTGAAATATTACGTATTCAAAAAATTGCACGGAGCCTTACAAAAAGTTCGTTAACATTCGATAAAAATTAACAATTAAATTATAGTTGTCGCAACGACCAATTTCTATTGTCGGAAATCTATTATTTCATTTCCATTGTTCAGTATATTTATCGACTATTACAAAAGAAGGATAAATAATGAGGAGGCAAGCCGATATCCGATAATATAATAATAATGGAATAAAAAGCAGGATCGCCCCCACACAGGAGGAAGTTGAAGAAAGAAGATAAAGAAGTCCGTCGTTCCTGCGTTCATCTCCGGCGCATCTTCGTGTTTCATTGTTGTTGGAAGTTCGTCGTCATCGTCGCAGTTGAAAATTTTCATTCGCATTCCCCGGCGTATTCATGGATCTTTTTTTTTTTCTATTTATTTCCGCCCCGACTGCATTTGTTTGCTCCTATTCCCTGCGGCTCGCCGTAGCTTCCTTCATATTCTACGGCAACTACCTGGCTCACACTTCATTTTCGCTTTTATTTTTCATGAATTATTTTTTACCTTTTCTCTCTTCCAGCTCGCAAAGTTCATTCCAGTCGTTCATCCTCCTCCCGTCCGTTGTATCCGTCGTTCCTCGCTACTTAAGCGCTGTCTGACTACTCACGACTACTACTACTTCTTGTTTTCATCTTTTCGCGGTGCTACGCGCCGAGCCTCCTAATTAATCTCGTAATCAGTTACCACTCGCAGCGTACTCCCTCTTTCTAATTACCGCCCCTCTTATCATATCTCTCGCTCTCTATCTCTCTCGCGTTCTCCACCACCCCTTCGCCACTCCGAGCGGCCGCGAGCGTCGGCGTTTTCGGCGCGGAAGTCGACGAAGGAGGCGCTCGCGTCGATAGAGCCACGAGAGAACGGCGCCGCTCCTCTCCGTCGCTCTTTCGTTCTCCGTCTTTCTCCGTAGTACTCTCTGCCGTCTCTCTCTCTCTCTCCCTGCCGCCCTTCTCGCACCGTCTCTCTCTTTCTCTCTCGCACGCTCTCCGTCTCTCCCTCGCCCTCGCGCTTCTCTCCTTTTCACTCATTTCATACCACCCATCCGCGGGTTTACGTCTGCGGTCCTGCAGCCACGTTGGAGCGGTCCGCTCGCCCCGCGGACGGAGTTCCACAGTCGCGTCTCTCGTCGCGTCCTTGCCAGCGCCGGCCTCGCGGATCATCCGGAGGATCGTCTCTTTCTGCGCGCGCCCTCGGCGTGCTCCGCGCGCGCGGAACCCTCGTCCGCCTCGCCGAGAGGGCCAGAAACGTTATCGCGGCCGCCCCGAGTGAAAACGCCGAGCGCGCGTCGCCCTCGTTTGCCCTCGCCGCCGCCGCCGCCGCCGCCGACGCCGACGTCGACGACGATCGATCATCGATGGATCGTCATCCCATGTGCGACGTGGGTAGGACCAGCGAGTGCATCGTGCGTGTTCGTGCGGCCATGTGCACCCGATTGATCCGCGTGCTGTGAGGGAGAGCGAGAGAGAGAGCGCAAACGACTCCGACGCCGGAGACACTTCTCCTGTCACGCTCAGCTCGTGAGAGACACGCCGGAGACGAGAGAGAGTGCGATGAAGTCGCGCAATGACGTCCGCGCAATTCCGCCGTCGAGTCCGGCGCGGGCGACGATCGTTGACGACGGGGCCACGGAGATGACGAGCGGTGACAGTTGTAGTGGACCTCGGTGAAAAATCAGTTGTTACTCCGAGCCGTGGGGGTGTCCTCGGCGTTCACGTTAGACGCGTCGTACGTTAGACCGTTATCGGGGTCGATCCCGGCGATTCCCCCGACGACGTTGAAATTGCGTTTGGATGATACGTCGGGGATTGAATATTGATTCGTGTGTCTATGTGGCTTTAAGTAAGCCCGCGCGATGCGCGTCCACCAGCCGACGATGGCAAGCGTTTAAAATCGTCGCGTCGACGGAGGAACACTTTTGTATGGGGAAATTATCGCATGCGCCGTAAGCGGAGAACATGTGATCATCCTACAGAATGAAATTTTTATCAAGTGGTCGGACAACGGAAGTGGCGGAGTGGATAAGGATCGGCCGCGGTCTCTCTCCATGATTCATGACAGAAAAAATTATGCCGCTGCGAAGTAACAACGATACGTGTTTTCGGAATAAATTACACGGTGTGTGTAGTGTAAGTCATGCATTAACGACCTTGAATGCCAAACGACGAACATGCATCCAGCGGTGCTGCATATAAATGTGGACTTATAAATTCACTGATTTCGACGCGAAATCAAAGGCTACCGCACGTCCGCTACGAGATCTTCCAATTTCCTCTAAGATAACGAGGCTAATGTTGATGCGAGATAAAATTAGCTGACTGACGTGTGCTGAACGAGATCGGCGGAATACAAATTCTGAGTCGCGCGACGAAAACCGATACGATCGGACATGGCGGCTTTAATATTAACAACAGAAAAGAGGAAGGTAATGAATAGTCATCAATTCAAATTGCACTTTGTTCGCCGACGCGATAAAATCTCGGAGGCAAGGAAAAAACAGCTAATTTGCCCCCGCACTCAAAAATAGATCTCACGATTCTTAACGTCTTCCACAAGAGCCGCGGAATGCAAGATGCGGAAATACCCCGTGAATATTTTCTCTCGTTACACTCGCACATTCCGGAAATTCTGTCAACCCGACACCGACAGACAGCGTAATCGTTTCGGGGTGAAATAGTATTTTCCTTATCCACGTCACGCAGGAGAGCACCAAGAGGTAACACCTTTATGGGCGCACTTAGAGCCCGGTGAGGGATATACAATAAAATTGCCCAGGCCAGGCGGGATGTCGAGTGCCCGAGATTCCTCCCCAAAGGAAATTTTAATACCGCAGAGTTTAATAAAAAAACGAGAGCGCCCCGCACGTTCTTTTTCCGTTTAATCCCACCTGAATTGCGACTTGTTACCCATCGCGCAATTTCAAACAGTTTTATTTGAAACGGCTTCGCACTCGCTAAACGTAACAATTGCATAACGTAATCGACATGATAATCGCCCGTTGTAGAAAACACGATAACGAGATCGTCTCGCAACGTCGACAGCTCCATCAATCAGCATCATCAACATCCGCCGAAACGTAATCGATATGATAACGAATCACGAGCGTGAGCGAACAGCACGTATCGCGGGAGGAATACCTCGAAGGGATGAAAGAATCCGTGAAATTGAAAGCTATCGTAACACTGCATTTTCGTTGAGGAGCCTCGCCGGATATTCGAGTGATATTAACGTCGTTCCCGCGCTGGATACGGAGGATTTTACCATACGTGTCCCTTGAAAAGAGATCAATGCGCGTTTCCACGACTGCTCCTGGATCGGAGGATCGAGAAATGCGGCCTGCGAGATGGAAAATTGCACGTGGAAGTTTCCGGACTTGCAGATTAGTACGTGCGGGAAAATCGAGGCTGCGGTCCACCCTCCGCGAAGAAACGAATGCGTGAAAAATGTGATGTCGCGCGTCGCCAACGAGGACATGCAACGGTCTGTTTTTTTTCCTGGCGCAAAAACCGGCGGGGAATATGTTTCTTAATTGAGCTATTAGCATGACACGAAAGAAATAGACTCGTGTGCGAGCTATTTCGCGAAACTGCGACGAGTTTCCGAGTTTCCGACGAGTTGAAACAGAAAACGAAACGTTATGTGACTCGTAGGGAAATTAATGAGCCATCGGAATCGACGGTGACGACGATGGGCCAGGACTGGTGTGCGCGTAGACGTAAACGTTTGAGCAATTGTTGCTGCCCATGCGGACCACGTGTTCATCCCTCAAATAGGTCAGTGAGCTACCAGACGTCAGATATTAATGTTAGCGAGCGTGCCCCGTGGCGTATTCGTGATTAGAGTAGTTTGCGGATATTTTTAGCGCCTAGACGCGAACTTTGATACGCTTTAGGCGAGCCGCAAGAGGCGGAAGAAGCCAGTATATAAGTTCGCGTTCGTCTTCGGGGGAAACAAAAGAGAGATTTTACGGTACTTACAGTTTAATTCTGAAAGCGTACAAATCGCGCGGCTTGCGTGACAGTCGCTAGTCGTTGGCTTGACTAGCGCGCGCTAACAGAGCTCGAAGTTTGCCGCTCGATAAAATCAACGAGGTAAGATGCATGGAGGTGATAATTCTGAAAAAGTCTGTCCGAGAAACGCGATCTCGCTGGTGTCGTGGCAAATATTTCAGTATTACGCTTTATCATAGTTTCTTGCGGTATTCTATGTTTAGTCTTCCAGAGGTATGACGCAATTGTATTCATTTCACTCGCGCGTAACACCTGTCCGTCAGATAGGGATTCTTGAAATATGAATTGCTATCCGAAGCAGTGATTCAATAAATCATTATTAGAAAGCAATTAAGATAAGAGAACGATTTATCGTGGAAATGGGAAAAGAATTTTAAAATATCGAGGTTATCCCGATAAATCTAATGACGTAAGTGCCGTTCGCCGAGAAGAAAGCGACGAAAATTCATAAATATCTTATATATATAGATGATTGAATGGCGGGGAGGGAATGTCTAAAGTCTGCAAAAATATTTTTTATTCACTTCTATAAAAATATTTATTGTAACGCGAATAGAAGAAAGTTCGAGAATAACATTTCTATCAAATTGTAACTTTGCCTCCCAACTGAATTATATCGATCGTGAAATGTATCTGACTATTTGGATCATCGCGTTATTGTAGCAAAATATTAGTATGCGATTTTTGTGTCGTTTGGCGATTCGTTGACAGCATTGCGTATACGTTGCAGCAGAAAAAGCGTGTCAAAGGTCAGTGCCATTTGGCTAGCATTGCAACTGGGATGCATAAATATATCGGGGAAATATACAGCGCAAAACATGATGCTTTCTCGCATCGTTTTTCACAAACTGTGAAAGTGCATTTTAATAATTCTTTCGGTTCTTCGTTTCACATCGAGAGAGAGAGAGAGAGCAATCGAGAATTAATTCAATCACTGTGGACTGTTCCTATATATATATATATACAATATGTATAGTATATATATGCACAGTCATTTAAATATATTCCTACAAAATGCACAAAAATCACGAACGCGATTCCAGTCGAGAGTTATTCCATTAAAGTTAATTGCATTCTTGCAAAAGAGTGAAAACTATTTGCTTAAGCCATTATACATGTTTCTTCCTTTACTCCGCGACTCTCCGCGGGAGTTCTTCTGCAATTTCTGGAGCGAGCATCTCCGCCGCTGTCTTACATCGTCAAAGAAGCGTGCGATAAGTAAAAAAAAATATATATATATCTATCGATTTATCGATCCCCGTCGGAGCAGTATCGGATGTCGAGATAACTGGAACAATGTATTTTTATAATGCGTTATGCGTAGATGCGTCTTTGCCTTTGCGCGCTCTCGTTATTTATTCGGCGATCGCGTGTTATTAGACGTGCAGGAAGACAGCTGAGCGTTTCCTCCTCCCCTCGTTTCCGTTCTCCAATCGTCGAAAATTCCACTTGGATCGAATATCGCTCCGTCGTTCGCTCGCTATCCGGCTCTTTGCGTTCGCTGCATAGCAATGCAGCGTATGCAATTTCCATTTCCGCGTCGCCGGAGCGCGCCGTAGAAGCGGCGGATGGCATTGAAAAGAAAGTCAGTTCGGCTCTAAAGGTCTCGGCGGCGCGACCCGGACTCCGGACGAAATGTTAACGCCAACATTAAACGCCGCTGCACGTAACGCGTGACGCTGATCACGGCAAGCGCGCGCGGGAGAATTTCGCCGACACGCGAAACCGTATCGGCGCACGTCAGACCCCCGAGCACGTTACATTTTGTCCTCCACGGGAAGGAAGAGAGGGCGAGAGAGGGGGGGAGGAAGGGAAGAAAGAACAAACGAGAAATTAGGTCGTCTTGATTGCGCGATAATTGAGAGCCCCGATTAAGCGGCGAGGTAAACGAACAATCGGCCGGCTAGACGATGCGCCGCCAAGCCTTTCCGTGGTCGCGAAAGGAAGGTTCGTTTTATACTGCCTATATAAGTTAGTAACAATCTTGCGTTTCATTTATAGACAGTACGGTCGGGGGAATGATATCATGAAAAATAATGCCTCAGTTTCTTCATTCCTTCAGAAATTATTAAGTACTTCTGATAATTTTCAATATTAAAACTTTGATTAGTTATTCCGAAGACTGAAACTCGTTATATTTAATCATGTATAATAACAAAAAAAAAATAGAAAAATAGTAAGAGAACTAAAAAGAGAATGATAAAGATAAAATGTATCTTTTTCATTCTTCAAAATTTATATGTATTTAAGTGTTTAGGATAAAATTATAAAAAATATCGAGAATAAAATTTATTACATTTGATCATGTATAATAACTAAAAAAAAAAAATAGAAAAATTATAAAACGTTAGAAAATTATAAAACGTATCTTTTTTATTATTCAAAATTTATACGTATTCAAGTGTTTGGGGAAAAAATTATAAAAAATACAGATCTCATTAAGTCTGCTAGGAAACAACAAATGGATGGCGTAGTAAAGCTAGTAGTATCGCTGAGCTTCGAAGAGCCAGCATGAGGTAAATAGGTAAGCGAGCTCTCTCGCGTAACGAGTTTACATGTCGAAACTTCTTGCAGACGTCATCGTTCGAATTCAATCGTAGCATAATGGGCCACTGTGCGTTTCCATGCAACGCAGTTGCGAATGACATTTTAGTCCGCGTGACGTGCCCCCGGCGATGGTATCGTTATAAATGTGATTCAAACGCACAATCTCACTGACAAACTCGCAATCTCGCGGAACCGCGACGCGAAAGTTTCCTTCGGCGGCCGGTTCCTTCACGAGCGCGGAGCTCTCATTAAGGGATCGGGCAAATATCTAATTACAACTGTTCCGCATTTGTTTGCCTAGAGACGTCGCTCGCGCGTCGATACGACGGGAGCGACGAGGAGCTTGTCCTGATTTCGCAGTATAATTGAAAGTCAGATTACGCAGGCGGGCGAATGCACAATCGGACGGCTTAGACGTTGTTTCCGAAGTCACCGCGTCCTCGTGCTCGCGCGCGCGCGTCCCGAATGCAATTTAATTATTATGCGACGCGATAACGTGTTTTGCCAAGTTGCGATTCGCGAATGTAATACGCACGCATAGTGTCTCGTCCGAGTCATGAAATCCTTTATAATATCCTTTGAATGAATGAACATCAACGAGTATCACGTTAATACGTGAACCTTTCATAGGCACTGATTATACTTAAAATATTAATATAATATTTTTAAGAAATTCATATTATATATGAAACAGAGATGTTCTTGCAGGAATAAAATAAAATTTTTATTGATGTGCGAATCCGAGATGCAATGGGAAAATATCGCGTTCGCGATCTGAAAATGTCTCATTGCGGATTATTGTACCGAAGATATAAAAGCTGTTTCCATTAAGGTCGATTTAGACGTCGCCGTGGAGACGTTTCTCGATCAAAGGACGGTTTTTGAGAAGTAACATTTTAAAGGTAACCACTGTTCGACGTCTCTCGCCTGCTACGCCGCACTTTGTTATTTTCTCACCCCTCTAGAGATCGTTGCTGAGTGTTCTGATGTAAACAAGAAAATCAGAGAATTTTCTCTTATTGTTAAATTTTATAAAGAGTTTCTCAATTTATATACCTACCTTCATAAAACGAGTTCGTCAATTTTTCCAAACAAGATTTGAAAACTTTTCAGTGGGTTTTGAGTAAGGTCGATTTAGACATCGTCACGGAGACATTTCTCCATCAAAGATGATTTTTGAAGCAGTGTTTTAAAAGAAATCACTATTCGATGTCCCTCGTCCGCTACGCAGCACTTCGTTATCTTGACTTCTCACTCCTCTAGAGAACGTTGCTGAGTTCTAAACGTAAACAGGAAAATCAGAGAAGACCCTCTCTTGTTAAATTTTATAAAGGGTTTCTCAATTTACAATTAAATGATTCCATAAAAAAGGTTTGTTGATTTGTTCAAATAAAACTTGAAAACGTCTTTTTAATAAATAAATCATAAATGCTCGGAAATTTAGAAAGATTTTTGACGAATTCACGATATTGTTCGAATTCTATAAAAATCGATAGCGCTAGATAAATGACCGAATTACGTCAATCCTTGTAATTGTCAATCCTACAATTACAATTGTCATTGGAATTTTCGAAAACGGGAAAGAAAGGGAGTTATTAACCGCGGAATGAACCGCAAGAGTTGGCGACCGCTAGATACGCTTCCGGTCCTGTCCGTAATGATTCGAATTGAATTTCTTGATCGACCATCGGACCTGCGGGGTCACTAAAACGATCGGGCGAAATATCGGCGGGTAATCAGGAATTTAATTAATAGACCACGACGATGCGGCGGCTATTAGTGATGTTTCCTTCTTCGGAAAGTGGCCCCGTCTTCGTCTCCTCTCCACCGTCGGTCCCTGCCTTTCCCACGAGTGCCGCTGATCGATGTCGTGGCGGTGGAGGCTGGCTGGCTGGGCCGGTGACGTAATCGGCAACCTCCGCCCCCAAGCCTTGACGTCACTGATGCCCTCAAATGCGCGTGGTCAGGTGCGTATCAGCGAGAATCTCCGTCTTTCTCCCGTGCCCCGTGCCTCCGCGCCGTCGCTTCTCTCATACTTTAGAAGCACTTCAGCCGACGGCCCCGCCGCAACGTCGACATCAACATGCATCCGTTTAGGAAAATGGAACAGCATTCTGTAAATCCCTACCGAGGGCGGATTAAATTCCAAGCCGAAGAAAAGATAGCTGATGCTGTAAAAAAGGAAGATCGTAAATAAATTTCCGAGATTAAGCTTCCTCGCCTTTCATAGATTAATTAATGAATTTTTACGTTGTATTTTAAATCATTTTACATTACTTTTGCATAATAATTATATCTGGTTTAATTAGAGAGCGTAAAAGTAGATCTGACAGAAAGAATATGTTCAGAATTTTTGAGGATTTAAAAATATTTCCATAAAAAAGAGTTGGAAAGATTAGCAAAAGCTTTAGTTTTTACATTGATTGAAAAATACATCCAGTCAAAGAATAAATTTATATTGTTTATTTGACGCAGCTTTAAATAAATAAAATCTCTAACGCTTATTCCTAAACGTTATTGAAAGTTAAGATTTAAAAATAAACTTTATATTTAGGGTTTATCTATAGCGTATAGTTTGGACAAAAACATTTTACGGTGCAGTTTTATATTGATTAGGCGCGCTCGTAGCTTTTCTAACGAATTGCATTAATTATACAAAAAGTTTCACCGGCCGTTTTTTCACGCAAGTTATTTGCAGAATTTTAATTTGCGCCTAAAAGCAAAGTTAAGCTTATGTAATCTTGATTATTGCCGCGTGCAAACGTGCAGAAACATATCGAAAGGTACAAAGCTTTATAGAGAGCGTATTTTTCAGCGCGGGTTTCCTCGCGAGCGAAATTTTTATATGAAAAAAATTCTATTCCGCACGTCTCATCTACAATATTTTTTTCATGAATTCCCATTCGAAAGTACTGCAGTCCCCGCGGTACTGCCGAAGTATGAAAGTCGTCCAATTACCGGGCGCTTGTGTACGCTTATCGAATCCGTGGAAGTAATTTGTAGAGAACGTAGTAACAGTTACTGTATTCGATGATTCAGCAGTCGGTGATTAAATCCAGACTGCCGCTTCACTTCGCGAACTAGTTTTCTTCCTTTCTGGAATACACCTCGGAAGAATTCTCAAGACAACTTCATCCCCCCGGCATTGGCACCGGTTCATTGTTTAGTTGAAGGGCGGTTTCTCCGCATGAGGACTTTCATCGATTTCCTTTTTCTCCTTCATTCGCTCGTGCTCTTCGAGATTAAGAATTTCTCTTCTGCAACCGCATCGTAAGCAGCGGGGTAGTTTAAGATTTTCTATACATACAATTCACCTGCATTAGAAATCGGGTCAATTGTATCAATCGAATCGGTGTATCGGAAATGATAAAGTTGTAAAACTATAATTATAATTATAAAACTGTACAGATATGTAGGCATTCGAGTTTAAGAGGATGCTGTAGCCGTCCATTGTACTAAATTTTTGTAAAATTTCTTCGTATTACTTTCATAAATTTGGAAATTCTTTTACAAAATGAAAATATAGACATTAATATGTGTCTGTTCGATAGTATTTATGCTGAAAACAAAAAAATGTGCACACATATATTAATGTCTATACTTTCATTTCGTAAAATTTTGTAAAATTTTCTGCAAATCTATGAAAGTAATATACGAAGAAATCCTTTTACAAAAATGTAATATCGCGGACGGCTACAGGGATCCCCTTAACGAAAATACATTTGTTATATTTTATTCTCATCTGAAAAGGGAAGCGATTTTTACTATTTTAAAACATATTAATTTATAATTATTATGACGTGCAACATACATTGATTACACTGCGTGAAATATTTTACGTTTTGTATTGAAATAAATCATTGCGTCGAGTGAAGATTCTGCAAGTGATGTAAGGCTATCATTCAGCCGCCGCCAAACGGCTCGCGGGCAAGTCGTGGCGAGACAAGTGAAACTGGTCGATCAGTATCCGGCTTGTAGCGACCTTCTTTATCGATAGTCACTGTTCCCGCCACATTCTGTCTGGCAGAATCCGAACGCATTCGTGTATGTACCTGTGGAGCTTCTACCGTTACCTTGTTACGTAGTGTCGCGAACTGTGAAGTGTAAATTTGCGATATTGATTGACGCGCAATGAATAAATTGATTATTGAAATGCGAATCACGAATCCATGGGAGACACACACTTCCTACGTAAATCGCAGGTAATAAAACTTAGAGCGTATGTAGAGCACAAGCTTTGCACACTTTCACTTCCGTAGTAAAAATCGATCGATAGGTTATATGTCAATATAAAGGGTATAAGGAAAGTACGTGCGTACTTTAAGCTTTTAAATCAAACTCCGCGATGTCACCTGGCGCAATTTAATCTCAGCAATCAAAGCGAGTCTTACGCGGCATATTGTCGATTTCGCACGGTTCAACATTTGGCTTGGCCTGCGCAGAATATGGATCTTACGAACACATTGACTTTCTGTACACACATGCGGTTTCATACATTGTTCCCAAATTCCCGATATTCCCTGATAACCCTGAGAACCCGAACAGACCACAAAGCCACTGCCTTTATTACAGTCGCGCATGACGTCAAGCATGCTAAAACCACGTTCAATGTAATATATGAATAAGAGAGGGAGATTGAGTACAAAGATACGAATTCAATGGCTTCAAAGGCCGAGTCATCTATAAGTGTCACAAATATATAAATTATGCGTAATCTGAATTAATGGAACATAGATTCGACTCTTTTACAATTTCCGAACATTATACATATATTTATATATTTAACATTTACATGAATATTTATGTTATTTAAAAAGCGGTACCACGAGAATTAATTCGAGGGAATTTAAAATCTGTTTTTTTTCTCACTTGATTTTTAAAATTTAAAGCACGTTTTAGAGAGGAATAAATAAGGAAAAAAAATTTCTCTATAATTTACTAAATGTAAATAATTATTTGAAATATGTAATGATTAATATTTATAAATATGAATTACGATAAAATTCAGTGGTATTTTCCGTCGATTCAGCGCTCTTTCTTTTTCACAATATGAAGCATATTTTTCATGCACGTGTCCGTAGTGTACTGCGAGGTTATTGACCCGCTTCGAATGATTTTAGATACTTTACCTTATCTACTTGGAAATGATAATGCGATAATAATCCGCGATGTACAGTTTATCTAATGAGCGTAAAACGCTCGCGGGACTTTGTTATTTGATGACACGGCTATTTTGTCGCTGATCTGCAATTGATAAATAGTATGACGCATACAGCATGAATCCATAACAATGAAACTATTCATGAACGTAAGTGTATAACGCGCGTATCGCACCTCTATATGTAACGCGGTTTTTTTAAATTATTTACTCTCGAACGATTTAGTAATTAGTAACATTTTCAGCAAATCTTTTCGCGCGATTTATAAATTGCGATTTATAAACGGATAATATTATCACACGTGGAAAACATTTAAATGTTACAAGGATAAAGAATGTTACATGTTTTCAAAAAATTTGCATATCTTAACACAAATGTTTCTGTTTTCTGTTTCAGGTAAGTCCAGGTGATGCTATATTAATCTGGTCAATCGCGTTGCAAGGTCGCATAACTCGGAGAGTTTTACGTAAGTTACATGTGCTGCGCGAAGAAGTATCCGTCGGCTTGGCGATATCCGTTGTTTCTATCTTATGCATATGCACAAACACCGCGGGTTCTTTGCATAATACGCCTTCGATATCAACGCCTAGGCTTCCGTACCAATAGCAACAGCTGTTACGTGCTGTCAGAGACGGATTGCAATTTTACTATTTTGGATTCATTCCAATTTCTTCCTACCACCTTCCCAGATGCAACATGCGTGCATTTGGGACACGCCAGCCGCGGCGTAATGGCGGAGAAAAAAATCTAGACTCGGATTTTCGTAGGTTTCGCTTATCAGAAATACGATATCGCGTGGGGCGGCGATTGTTTTTTATGCGTTTCACAGTTTAAATTGGCAGCGCCGGTCGATCCCATAACACACAGCGGGAATGGTACAGCACGTCGCGCGAGGGTCACGGTGAAATTCGGTCGTCCCAATATCGCGCGACGCTCCCCGCAACAGCCGCGTCCACTCCGAAGGTAATAAAAGTCTGCGCGTTGGCGGTGAGTGCGCGAATGTTTGCCGAACTATCGTCGAGTGCGATCAAATCTGATTTGTACACACACACCGGCGCGCACCGGCCGTGTTCCTGTACACCAGTACCCGCGCGATACCTCGGTAATACGTAGCAACACACGAGATATCGTACGTCGGGTACGTACGATATCTCGTGTGTTGCTACGTATTACCG
>VBVQ01003078.1:0-15259 GCA_011636635.1 Tetramorium simillimum | reverse complement strand
GTTGACTGCTACTACTACGTGTTGCTGCCGCCACTGGTACTGCCGCCGCCGCCGCCGCCCGGCGTTGCTGATCGATTTTCCGCGAACGAGCGGAGCGGAGCGAAGACCCGCCCCTGATTCTCGTCGCTCTCCTCCGACGGAACGGTGGAGATCCGACAATTTTTTGCGTTCCAACGCTGGTCCAGCTCTCGCAGCGCGCGCGACCGCTCCGGGACAAGGCGAAGAGGACCGAGGGACCAGAGACTAAAAGCGGCTTTTCCCATTGTGCGCGCGTGTCTGCGACACAACGACGATCGATGCTCTTTCCGTACCCGCTCGCGCCCCTCGCACGTTCGCCGCTCTTGCTCCGGATTTCGGAGTCGAGCTCTTTATTTCCTCTCTATCTGATTCTTTACTCTTAAGGTCCAGCGTAGGGTCAGAGAAATCTTTACCTGAATCCCCGACGTTATCCTTTATAGACGTAACTCTTACGTGGTCAACGGATAATCGAAAATATCGTAAAGATACCTGAAGCAGTGTCCGTAGGATAGACCTCGAAGCGACCGAACGATAAGACAGTTGGATAGTAAAAATTGATAAGATTTCGTGTCTGTGTTGAGGCATCGATAATTCCGAGGGGCGATAACGAGGGCCGCAAGCGCTGGAGTTTGGCGATACGGTCAGCGCGAAATTCTACTCGCTCGGAAACCCGAGCGTTCCGTTTACTGTTCTTCTTTTCAGCGTAGGTAGAGGAACCTACGCGCGCTTCGCGGGGGATCACCCTGACGATACGCGGACGGCAAAATTGCAATCCCGGAGCGGCGCGGCGGTGGCGGCGGGAGCCGCGCGGACGCGAAATGACGGGCAATTCGCTCTCGTTACTTCAACCCACAGCCGCGTGACCGACGCGTGGGTCTGCGGAGCGACGCAAGGATTTTTTTTAGGGGCTGCGGCAGACACGCCGCAACCTTTTAACCCTTCATTTTCGAGCTATTTATAAATTGTTCCTCGCGCGGGCGCACGACGTTAGCGGGCATCCGAGGCCGAGAGATCGGGGAGCTTGTTTCTAGGCGGCCCGACGTCCAGTTTCTTGCTTTCTAGGATCTCGCAGCCGCTCCGCACCGCCAGACTCGTGCGTCAGACCAAATCAACTCCGTCCTACTTACCGTATATACATACATACGGTATACGAGCTAAATGAAAAAGGTCAGATCAAGTTCTGCGACCGAGCGACGGACGAAGAAGTAACGAACGGTTCCCCGGTAAAATACACGATGAATTAACTCGGCGCTGCTTTTCGACCGGCCTGTAGAGCCGCGGCGAAGAGGAGGAGACAAACAAAAGGTCGAAGGGCGAGCTATTTGTGTGCAAGACGCATAAAATAATTTTTATTTCCATCCTGGTGCCCCGATGTTGATTGTTGGGAAATCAACGATCAAAGGACGATAAATTGATATACGGGCGCAGGGTTGCGACGTAACCGGGAAACGTGCGTAAAAGTCCCGTGAAATCGGGAGGAGTTAAAAACTCTTCTTCCATTCGCCCGCCTGCATGAGTTTGAAAACAATCGAAGTTCTAAGGCACTAAAAGTTTCTAAACTTCCTAAAAGGAGGAGAATCCCGGGGAAAACGGTAGTCACAGCAAAGTTTCCCGAAATCCCGAGAAGCGTACATCCCGAGGAATAAAAGTTCTCGCGCCAACAGAATCTCGAATGGGTGAGGAATCTGTTTGCGGTTCGAAAATTCGATTGTTGCCTCTGCGAGGGAAAGAGAGAAAGACGCCTCGTGTGCACTTTAAGCATAACCGACTTGAATGACGGCGACGTGAATCACTGCGAGCGAGCGGTTGTTTCGCTTGTAAATTCGGCCCCGTCGATTCTCTTATCTCTTATATCGTCTGCACAACAACGTGCTTTATCTGCGCGACATATTATTGTGCTTTTCTTTATTGATAAACTTTCGTTGATAAACCGACCGCACGTTCTTACGTTCCCCGAACGGGTCTCGTATTTTTAATGCGACGCGCGATACTCTATCAGCTACATGACGCCTCGATCTGACGATTTTTCTTCTCTTTGTCTCCGCGCGAGCGCACGGTCAGCTAGACACCTGTTTACCCGGTACATATGGTCAGGTGGAAAAAAAATGGACGCTTCACGTTTACGTCGCAGTTTTATTTTTTTAATTTTTATATCAAGCGTCTGTGCTTTTCCCCGGTTGACCCGTCGAAAATAAAGGTCTCTCTCTCTCTCTCTCTCTCTTTTTGTAGGGTCGACTAGAAACACCCACGCGCGCGAAAAAGGAAGAACAGGAGCTCGGGTACTTGCGCTCGCGAATTGGACACACGAAGAGAGGCGTATATCTGGACATCGGGCAATGTCCCCTCTCGGACGTGTTGACCGCGTGTGTCCCCGCCCGGTCTATATTCGACGGCATATTATCTGCTCGCCTCGATATCTCTCTTTCTCTCTCGTTCCGTAATTCTTTTTTCTTTTTTCACTTTCTCTCTCTCTTTCTCTTGTCCATATCACGACGTAGCTGGGCCGACAATAGGTTCGACGACGAACTTGAACAAGGCAGCTTCCGCTCGCCGTCTCACTCGCGTCCGGCCGTTTCTGATGCGACGATAATTTTGTCAATTCCGTCAATCCGAGCACGCCGCCGCGGATGATTTTCCCTACGGATCGCTTGAATATAAGCGGAGATTCGCGAGGGGAGGAGAGCCAGCCGGCCGGCCAGCCGTTGGTGGTCCAGCAAGATCGCTGACGAGTACTGATTGTCTCAATGTCGGCTAATGGCGAGAATGATTATAAGGATGCGTGCAGCGAAGTGCGTCGTGACCAAGTACCGCGGAGCTCTCGCACATCCGTTCTTTTAATAGATTACATATTTCTTTGATTTCTTCTAGATTCCTCCTCCTCCCACGTTCTATTCTCGGACTGACATTTTATTCTATCTGTATATTCCGGGGCCTTTGAAACCGGCGTTATTTGACGCGCCGTAGCGCGTTTCGGCTCTCCCCGATCTCGGTATCCTGGGATCGCGTTGGAGCCCTGGGATCTTGGAAGCTTTTGAAGTCCACGGTCCTCGCAGCTCGTGAGAGAGCCGCGTCTTTGAATCTTGAATACGCTCCTCAGATTTAGAGCGGAGTGGCTGAGATTATGTCGCGGCTTATTCATGAACACCGACGTTACACAGAGAATAATCCATCATGTGGAGCCCGGCGAGGTGCAGGTGCCGCGGTCGCCGAATTCTCCCCGTGCAACAACTCGTCCACGTATCGTTGGATGATTAATTAGTCCCCGCGGCCTTGGTGATCGCCCCCGATCCGTCGTCGTCGGAGATGCATCGCCTCCAATCGCATGCAAAATGATGGCATCGATCTATAAAGAAGAGACCTTGAGCCAATCGTTTATGCGTTCGTATCGCCGCGCACCCTCCAATAAATCAATCTTCGGCTTCCGCACGCTGGACTGGACAGGGCTAGTGTAGGCAGACCAACTGCTTTTCGTCGAATTTGCATGGACGAAAATCAAAGTGGATTTTACTCGCGAACGCCCTGGATTTCTCAACACTAGAGCGAAATGAGATTGTTGCAATTATTTTCTACACACGGAAAAATATATACTACGAAATCTATCAATAAGGTCTATCATAAGCATCACGTTACTTAAAACTTTTACTTAAAACATATTCTGGACTCGTGACGAGTATATCTTTAAACTATCATTAAGAAAATATTCTTTACTGAAGAAAACTATTACTTAAACAAGATAAATAATTGCTTTTCTCGTTTGTAGAATGATATTTTTCTGTGTGTACGCTGTACAATGATTTTGAAGCGACAACGAGACATCCAAGACTGTCAGGACACGTAGATTTTAATGCGTTGAAACGTTTGAGAATTATCGTTATCGAGATCGACGAGGAGTTTCCGGGACTGTCCCGGAAACGCAGACGAGATTATTAAAACGAGGACACCGCTCAGTCGGTGCACGCAAAGTATTCAGCGTTACGGATTAAAACGCGAAATTATTCGCCGTGGCGTGTAAGATTTTATTTTTAGCGATCCCGTTCTCGCGGCGATGCTGCGGCCGGGGTTAATTATCCTTTGCGGTTCTCGTTAAGGGCCACTTGTCACCATCGCGACAGATCCGAGATAACCGCGGCGAATCGCAACGGGAACGGAGCGCATCGCCTCGAAAAGTTTAATAACCGCGTTAACCGGGGATTCCGCGAATTCGACGTCGACGTCGACGTCGCGGCGCTTCTTCCTTTGTGCTCGCCTGTCGGTGCCTCGTGACGTGGATCACGAGTTATCGGCGATGACGGGCCGCCTTTAATAGAGATTGACGGACTGGCTTTAATTAACGTCAGTGTGAAATCCAGCATAAAGAAGTCTTCGCTTCGTCGACTGCCTCGCGAGAACGAAGCCCGAATGCACGTAGAAAAAAAAAATCAAAGCCCGTCGCTGCGAGAAGCTTATCCACTTCGGTAATTTCCCGCCGTTGATTCGCCACGATAATCAACCTATGGATTCAATTCGAAGGGGTACCGAGCAGTCATCTCTACCGCGAGCTTATCAGACTGACTCACAATCTGAATCATTTGTAAAGAAATATTTATCGATCTGAAAGCAATCCGCTTCTAGTGTCGCGAATCTGCTTTCTATAATTAAGTATTACGGGTGTAATTAAGAGTGCTCGATGAAGCGTTTTCTTTTCTTCTTTTTCAGGATGAAGCTGTGCTGGAGTTTAGCTCTCATCGCCGTCGCCCTGTTGATGATTCTTACGACCACGCGAGCGGAAGCTGATCTGTGGGAGGAGGATGACAAGGAGGTGCTTGTGCGGACAGTGCGCGGTACTAAGGAACGAAGTGAGTGCTTCTTTCTGTTAATTAATCCGTTACCTCCTTCCACAATCGCGACGTTATTTTATCGAGCGGTTGCGAATATAGACCGTCTATATATATAACACACGTATATAAACGGCGTAATTAGAAGTCGTTCCCTATCGACCTTAAAAGTCCCTCCCTGCCTTCCTCTCTTTTTCTTTCTTTCCATCTCTCTTTCTCTTTCTCTTTCTCTATTCGCTTGATCGACGTTACGTCCAATTGTTTCTATTGACGTTTCGCGTCTGCTGATGCAGCATCCGGCAGCTCCTCGTCGTGCAGATACGTAAAGGGTCAATGGTCGGAATGCGACGCAAATACCAACACGCGGTCGCGCACTCTCAACCTCAAGAAGGGCGACAAATCCTGCGAGCAGACCAAGACTATACAGAAGAAGTGTAAGAAAGGTCAGTCCGCGATTAATATACCCTGTATCGTCGTAGAAAGTCAATTCGGGAACATAATACGTTTTTCTTTTAATTCGACCACAGCATGTCGGTACGAGAAGGGCACGTGGAGCGGATGCGTGAATCAGGTAATGACGAGAATCGATAATCTGAAAGCGAACAGCGATACATCCTGCGAAAAGACGCGACGACTTACCAAGAGGTGTAAACCGGAGACCAACACCAAGAAATCCGCCAAAGGTAATTCCTTTCATTTGGACGATTCATTTGCCGGGCTGTGGCAGCCCGGGTGAGGGAGATTTGAGCAGCACACGCGAGTCCTTGTTTGTTCTTCTTTTGTTTTTAGGTGAACGATCGAACAAGAAATCGGGCAAGCAGTAATTATCCGCCGATCTCCAATCATTTCTTCTAATCGGGCAACGAAAGCGCACTCTCATCTCTACGATCCCCTACCTTCTCTCGATCCCTTTTCCCAATTGCCAATTAATTGCGAGGCAGAGCACAAATTTGGATCAATCGTCGATCGAAACATTTATCACATATACTGCCTAGGAGTCATTTGCATTTCGGATACAGATACGCGCGCCGCGCGTAATCTGCAAATCGTTTTCAAGGTGCGCTGTCATCGATTAATTACTGTTGATAATTACGGGATGGTGCTTACATTTCGGTGATCACATCTGTTCTCGGCAGTAACTCGGTTATTAACCCTTCTAGAGATTCCCTGCGCCGTTATCAGTAATTTACATTGAGTGTAAGTAGTACTTGCGATGGTTGAATTTTGGTTTAAATGTTTCAGCAACCTCAATTTCTAAATAAACACAGTAGATTGGTTACAACTAATAATAGATCCAAGTTTGTATGGAAAATATTCGTAAACACACGCTTGTCGAGGAGATACTTCTATCTAACCCATTGACATAATTTACTATGTTCCTCTGTAGAGGAGTTATTGATCGCATAAAGGTAGTCTAAAAATGGACGTCGGCGAGATCTTGGAGGGTTAAGCCGCGCAATCAACCGGAGAATCGATTGGGAACCGATACGTAACATGTTCGAGATGACGAAAGCTAAACACGGCCGATCGTCCAGACACGTAGTGATGCAGTTTGTGCATTGAATTTTCGCGAATTTGTGCCATCCGCATCTCTCGACGCGAAATTTTTCCGTGACCACCGAATTCAGATGTCTAAAAATCGGCGAGGATTCAAAAGTTAGCGTGTTCTTGCAAAATCTGCACCACTGGTTGTTCGATTAACGAGCGTAGCACACATCGCAAAAAGCCCCCTGACTAGAAGCAGCCGCCATTTCGGAGGTTCGCAGAGGATAAGATCATCCGCCAAAGTTGTTCTCTCGTCTTCCCGCAGCGATATTATATTATTATTAATATTATTAATATTATTGTTTAAAACAAGAAGCAGCGGCGATCCCCATTTGGCTTAGCTGCTGATCCACTTAAAAAGTCATGTACAATATTTGTCATATTAAACAGCTTTCATTCGATTGTCACATAAATATACAATGTTCGGTGTTCAAAGTAACTGTGTCCTGTATCATGTAACATGCGCGAGATATTCCGACAATTATTATGCCGCCGCGAAGGTTCGTCAGTTTAAACAAAAATGCTTGTCTATGCGAGAAGCTAATGGCCATGTGGCATTATCAAAACAGTCAAATCAAAAATTACGAAATCAAAATAAACGATCAAAAGAGACGCACCAACGTAACATTCGTCGAGGGAATTAAAATGAAATGCGGAAATATGCTATATATATCGATATATCTAGCACACGCAGAGAATGTTCGCGCGAGCCTAATGAATTTTTCCGGAATCCTCCGCGCCCCTTTCGGCAGGACGTTGTCACTTCCGATGTTAATATTCGCAGTTAACGTTATAATAATAATGTATCAAGTGATAACTGGCAAATATGGAAACTCGCCAATGAGCATGAAAATCAAACTGAAATAACTCGTCGTCTCATCAAACGTTGCACGCTCGCGCGTGCGAGAGAGAGAAAGAGAGAGAGAAAAAGAGAGATAGATCACTGGATATCTTTTCGACGCCACAAAAAATCAAGTCCTTCCTCCTCTGCATACAAGATTGTAATTCGTTTCTAAGTCTAGATGTATAATCCCCCGGCTGGGCTCGTCCCCGAGGGATGAAAAGGAAACAAGCCCTGTTACGCGTTTGATATTGCACGCGGCTGCGACCCGCGGCGTGCGGACTCGTGTCTCGCACGAGAATGCATAGGGGTAGGTGAGACCCGGGGAGAGAGTATTTTTCACATACAATAATATTTTGAAGGTGTCTCTTCCTCATCTCCATCTAGATCGCCGATACGCGATACGGAGGCTCGCGGTTCTTCAGCTCCGAAAGTCAGATCGCGGGGCGTCGAAGGGAACGTCGCGATCGTCGGCGGGTTTCTTCCACGCGTCGGGATTCCGCGAGGGACCTCCGAGGAGTTCATCTAAGACCCTGTGGACGCCGTACACGCGGGGAATCGCGCGCGCGCGTAATCATTAAGCGCCTAGCTCTAGCTCCCCTGTATTACAGCATATCATCATTAACGCGTGAAGCGAATCTTATCGATAAACTAGGATAGCGTTATCTCCGTTTTATGGGCTCTTCGCTAATTACTGTCTCCACTGATCCTCCAACCGGTGAACTCAGCACCGCCGGGGACATTCGTCGTTCCCTTCCCCACGAATTGCCGAAGGTCGAAGCTATGTTCCGCACCGAGACCCAGTTCGTACCCAGGTGGGACTCGCCACGGAAAGTGGACTCGTTACGTGCCGGTTGAAAGCATTAGATGTGTGTCTCCTCAATCAACGAACGTTACATCTGTTTTACGATGCGTTGCACGCACGATCCGCGGAGACCACTCGCGCAATTCCCTCTCAAAGGGGATTCTTCGGTGTCCGGAACCAGCGCGAGCTCGCATAGTTTACGTAGAAATTCCGCGCTCTCGACGATCGTTACAGGATTGCGTAATTCTGAATTCATTCGGATGCATCATCTCGGCGTGGCAATTACCTCGACAATGTAGAACAGATGTAACGAGTCTCGTGCTTGACTTCTTTGTGTGGAGCTCGCAGGAAGCTCTCCATGTTTTAATCGCATTGTAACATAGCATGATAGAAAGATACATCAGTAAACCTAGAGACTAATTTTTCAGATCCTTCGATAAAACTACGCAGGACGTTCCGAGGAGAATGCGTGCGTCGATAGCAAATATCCGCGTTTCCTTGGAGAAATATCGAAGCGGATATCCTCCCTGACCATCCGCGTTTCTAACAAAGTCGTGAATTAAATCCTGCACGTCGGTACACGCGCTCAGAGTCCCGAGACTAGTCGGGAAAGGTCACAGTACAATTTTAATTTCCACCTTTAATTAGTTCTGCTCTGAAAAATCCCTCTTCGATATATCTCTTTCAGGACAGTCTTTTGCTATCTGCGCGTGCACTACGTCCTTTGGAACAAATCATAGATATTCTAGATATTATGATAAGAGAATCGTTCAAAAACTTTATTCGTTAGCATTAAAATAATTAGAGGCATACGAATCGCCGTTCTATTGCGGATCGTTGAGTTTCACAATCGTCGATCTTGTTGATGGTTTTTAATCTCGTTAGTGCAACTATAGAAATTGTAACAGGCTGCTCTGACCATTTTTCATTGGTACGACAGATCGCTGAAAATTTTCTACGCGTTTTGTTAAGATTAAACAAATTCGATTGTACATTCTCCAAAAAAAAGTCAATTTGTTGTACGGATCGATTAACTGCTTCGCAACGATTTAGATAAATGATTGTTAAAAGTATTTGTATAAATCGCTGATCGCGCGGTTGCTTCATTACGGACAATTTCGTCATTCAAACCGTATAGTTTAGAATAGCTCCTGAATTTTGGATGTATTGTAGCTCGATGAAATCGGTGATTTTCTTTACGAACTACTATAAAAATTGTATAATGCATCTACTTACTTATTAAAATAACTGTGTAACCATTACACATGTAACAAAAATCCAATGTTGTCAATAAAAAGTAAAATATTATATATACAAGAGTGATGTAATCAATTCGAATTGCATCAACCGGTTTTCTCGCATGATTAATCTCGCAAAATGATTCGGAGTTGGAGATTTTTATAACATGTGTTTTTATTCGTAAAATGTATCGATACAAAAATTACAAAAGTGCTCGAATATCGATATCATAAAAAATGATTTCAAATAAAAGTATATTTGATAATATTAAAAAATGGACGGACGTAAAACTAATCATACTTTTTTTAAGCTGGCGTGCTTAAATTTATAAAAGTTCTTTTTTATAAAAGTTTCTTAAAAATTGCACTGATTTCCGAAAAGAGAACAACGTACGTGCATATTGCTAATAAAAAATATATCAGTACGAATATTATAGTAAATGGACGGAATGTCAGATCTTTTTATCTTATATGACCAATTGTTGTCTATGCAATGTTGTGTCAATATACAAGATGTCCCACAAAAAGCAATTACAAAAAGCAAATAGGCTGCGTTCCGAAATTCACTTCCAGTACTGAAAATCGTATATAATGTGCGTGACATAAACTATAGATTTGTAGTACCGATAGTGAATATCGGAACGCAGTTTTTGTTTTGGAAGTTTACGTTCAGTTTACATTCAATTTACGTTAATAATACTTATTGGCAGTTACTTGTATATTTTTCAGTGAAAAGAACTTTACGATTTGGATACATTTTCGGGACAGAAATGTTATCTGCTCTCAGATGGAGGCAGATAATTTTCTAGAGTATGCTTTACCCTCCCATTCTTGATCAGATGGCAATGGCTCGTGTCGTAATTTGCAGAGACGTGCGCCGTGCTTCAGCATCACGATTATAACGCAAACTACGAAAAGAGTCAGGCAGGCCGTGGCTGGCCAGAAAACGTGCAAGCCCATGGTAAAGTTTTTCTTTATGCTGCTTGAGATTATCGCCTATTTGTAACTAGGTCGCGTGCAATTATCGAAACTTGCGGAGCAAGTCGCTATGACGTCTAAATCAATTGTTTTGATTATATTAATTATCTTGTAAAAAAATAAAAATTATTCTTAACGTAAGAGCAGGGCAATGTGCCTACGGAAACAATGTTGGTGGTGAGAGTTTCAACGTTACGGTAGCCAAGTTAGAGGCTTTACAATGCAATTAGCTGAGTGCAAAGGGCTAATTAGACTCTATTGGACTCAATTAAACTCTTGACTTTGAACGTATCCTTTAAGCGTGGGTGTTACTACTACGGCTGTTCAACACTGCTTGCTAGTTGGTGGTGCCAGCTACTTTAGATCTCACTCTCGCGCTTTTGCATCTCCATGTACTCCGGATGCGGCTGCGGCGTACCACCCTGAGACTCCGGATCGTGATACTGAACAATCTCGTGCCTCACTTGGGGATACTTGATGCGACCAGGCTCTAACTCACTGAGGTCAAGCGGCGGCGTTTTGTGTGGTAATACAGTCCACAGCGGCTGGATCCACCTATTGCCTAAATCCCAATAGGATAATACGCTATTAAAAAATAAGAAAAACTGTATCAGTCGCGCGCGCCCGCAGTAAGGGATTATGTAAGTGAGTTCTTAGGTACAGACGAGAGGATGATGTCCGACTCACCGGTGTCGCGATTATGCCAGTATTGACGGTGACGCGAGCACCAGCAGAACACGATGTTCAGGATAAACAGAAATCCACCTAGGACGGAGCAGAAGGCGACTGTGACATAGAAGGGCGTGAAGTCGCCGTATTCGTGCCCCTTGAAGTATGGATTCTTCAGGTAGTCCTCGCGCTCGTCTAGAATGGACATGTCACAACGTTAACGGCCTCGTAACTAGCTTGCCCTCTGAAAGAAAACAAAGCGGAACCGAGAGGTCCTATTAGCATAGTCGCGTAGGAATGTCGCAAGCTATCAGGCGTGGCTTGTCCGTGGCGTGGCGTGGCGTGCCGTGCCACACAGGATGTATACGTAACTCCGTGTGACACCAACCGATCAATCGCAGGCTATCGTTATCTCGCTATTATTACTACGGCACGTACGAATACGAGCGGATAGATAACAGAAGATACCGATATAGGTCACGAAAAGCAGGTGCGTACGCACGTATGCACGAATTCAACGGCGATCACGCGCGTCCTCGCGACTCATACATACCTCAATGGTGTTTCTTTTTTTTTCCTCTTCTTTCCTCGCGCCGTCAGTTTTTCTCGACGACGCAGCGATACCGCGGGAGCTGGACGACAAGAAAAGGAGCAAGCTGGACCAAACCCCACATCGAACGTACGCTGGAATGTTTGAACGGCGTTAGATCACTCGTATTGGGCGGGGCATCCCGTTGAGTGGGGAAGAATTATTTGTGACTTGCGTACTTCATCCCGCGTCGCACAAGTTGATAAGTTTGATGTCGACTACATCGACTGAGGGCAGCAAATAATCGACAAACAGTAACAATTATATTCTTGTAGAATTCAAAATATAAATTTGTAATTTATTCACTAATGTCTACTTCTACCAATGCAGATTAATTATAATCTTCGTTTAACTATCTTTTTTTAGTCCTAAGAATTAGAAAAAGATGAAAAGTAAGTTAAATCGAGATTAAAGTTAATCTACATTGGTAGAAATGGACATAAGAATAGTTCGGAATGAAATTCTGAAATGTACGACTTATATCTGTAATATAGAATTAATTGAACACTAATTAACGTTAATTCGCACATTACGAACACGTTTCTCAAAGTTAACTTTATTGTTACTTTTTTTGAATTTTAAATTTATAATGTAAAAACCTGTTTATTTGCAACAAGAATGAAAATGATTTTAAAGAAAATGCATAAATTGATAATAAATATAATATATTCTAGTCACAATGAACATTCTCGCGTAGCCACAATGCACATGTTTTCTAACGAGACGTCGATGGAAGTGTAATAAAGCAGCTTGGCCTGAAATCCATCGTTCTCTAGAAAGACCAAGCGGCCCCAATTCAGCAATATTTTAGCTTTGCGTCCGATAACTTCGCGCTCGTTCAATTTCGAGGACTGGCTAGCGATCTCGCACTGCGAGTTAACGTCGCTCTTCATACGATTGCCACAGGTCGCCCAACTGACTATGCTGCACAAAACGGGAAACTCGTCCGCAATGAACCCGCATTGTTGCAAGTACTCCCGGCCCACGTACGACGAGTACTCGCATCTATGATGGCAGCAAAACGCGACGATTAGGCCGCGTACGTCGACGTTGGGCTCGCTGTTCATCGAATTCACCAAACAACGTATCGTCAAATCTAAAAAAAAAAGTGTATCGTTATAAGCGTCAATTATAATATAAAACGAAAATGGAGCTTTATCAGTAGTGACAAAATGAATGTACCGGTGGCTGTGCCGCAGAGATGCTTTGCTATGCCGACTTTGTATTTGATCGGCTGAATCTCCGCGATCTGGTTCAGCTGTAGATCGGCGATATCGGCGCGTATTCTTTTTATTACAAGGCGACTTTCCTCTCTTTTAAGCTTATTGTCGCTCTTGTGTCGGTGACTAGAACGATCGACTAGCAAGATGCAAGAGTTTGATTTGTTCTTTATAATCTGCCCCAACCAATACGTTAATTGCGCTGTTAAAAGTATGGATTTTATTTAATACATTTATTGCGACTCATTCGAAATAGCAATAAATCGTTTGAGAGACAGAAACGAAATTTCTTCATCCAAATAAAAAAAATTCTGTCACAACTGAAATAAACCTTTTCCAGCCCCAAATTCAATAAAGCAAGTGTCGTCTTGCACAAGACCGGCTTGTTCCAGATGTCCCAGCAGAGATGCATTTTGAAGCAAGTGCTTTCTAACATTATTACCGCAGGTTTCGTCGCTCAATTTATCTTCGAGCACGTTGTGCCTTAGAATCGTTTCAGAAAACTCTGGCAGCTTTTCTAAATGGATAGAGAAACATGAGAGTGGGATGTCTTTTTTAATTGGAATCCAATAAACACTAAATAATATATCAATGTTATAACTTTTCACTCAATAATGTAACTGCAATATGTCACAATGTAACTGTAATTTGTATATAATAATTATATTGTTGAGTGGAAAATGTTGATGTTACATTACTATTACTTATGTCCATTTCTAACAATACAGATTAATTTAAATTTCGGTTTAACTTATTTTTTATCTTTTCTAATTCATATGTCCATTCCTTGGTAGATTTGCTTTAGTATGCAAATTAAATTACTTAATTTACTTTTTATTTTCTTCTATAGTTTTAAGAATTAGGAAAATATAAACCAAGTAAGTTAAACCAAGATTGAAGTTAATCTGATTCGATAGATAGAAATAGACATTAGGATTAGAAATATATCAATAATTTTTAATGTTTATTGTAAATATAACAAAATGATTCTCAATCGTACCATAGGCGGCATGAATCTTTCTTATCACAGTTTCCACGACGGATTCATCGAGCTGCGACAGCGGCAAGCGTGGAGGCGCTGCGATAGCCTCGTCGTCCAAATTCGCTCCCTCGACGACGAAGGCGGGCCGCGCGTCCAGCCTCTGTTTGGCGTTGCATATGTTCAGGTGCTTTGCCAGCTTTGAACGATAACACGTGCTGAACGAGAAAAAAAATGCAATATGACATTCCAGCTAAATTAATTTACACTTAAAATACATTGTAATCTCGAGTCTAATAAATGAATACTTGCTGTGTAGGATCCAACGGACACGGCACTCTCTCGTTCCTCTCGTCGGGGCCGGCAATGTCCCGCTGATGCTCTCCACAATACTGCCGGCCCTCCCGCACCGTCATACGGCAGAATCGCTTCTTACGCTCGACGAAATACATGCAGTGGCTACCATTTGCCATGTTTCTCACTTACAAAAAGAGATTCCCAGGCACTTTGCGTTCGGAAGAGAGATCGTCATTAGGTTAGAATTATCAGACAGGCGCGGAGTGACGTTAATTCGTCCTGTTTGTTCTCGTTCGCCGTTAGATGTCGCCACCGTGCACTTTCTTCGCGAGAAAATCAAGCTTGATTTCGTCTGCGTTCTTAGCGAGGGCGCTGCAGGCGCGATCACGCACCCGCACGAATCTCGAAATCGCGGATTCCGATCGCGAGCCCTCGGACCGCCGCGTAATGCTTGTCGAGAGTAAGTATAGAGAGAATGAAACAAATAACTTTAGCGATCGTAATTGCGAGACTGATCCATCCCCCTTGAACGCAATATGAGAATTCAAAACCGATTCCTCGAATTGAAGCTACAACCCAGTAAACACAATGTAACAATAATGTAACATCAATGTTACCCAGGTAGAACAAAAATTATAATAACATGTTGACATCAAAATAACGTTAAAACAATGATAAAATGACACAATAATGACGTTTCGGTGTCATTTTGATGTCACTTTGACATCTTTGATTTCTTGTTCTACCTGCAAGGTATAATTTTCCACTCAACAATATAATTACAATGTAACATGTCTTGTAATAACAGCCCAGACAACAAAATGTCTAAGAAATATCTAAAATCGGGTGATAAGACGTCTTTTAGGCATATTTTTGAAAGACATCTTAAAGACGACTTTAAGATATTTTATGATCCGATTTTAGACAGTTTGTTGTGTGGAAGTTATATTGTTGATGAGAAAATTTTAACATAGACGTAACATTACTGTTGCTTTGTGTTTACTGGGAAGTTTGGCGAATTCCTAATTCCACCGAATCATCTACTCGCAGTGGTGATTCGCCGATTTTTTCTTTTTCTTTTTTTTTTTACGGATTTCACCCGAATCCTTCGAACAATATTTCCGGATTGCCCCGGTATATTTATCGTTCACCGTCGAGGGACTCGCGGGCGGGCGCGGGCGCGCGCGCGCACGCGGGTAATTCGCTAATGTAGAGCTTACCCCGATACCAACCCGTCTCAAAGTTCACCTTTTGCCTCCCCTCATC
>VBVQ01003077.1:0-20868 GCA_011636635.1 Tetramorium simillimum | reverse complement strand
GTCGATCTTTAAAGGATGATTTCCTAGAAAATTTAATTTTGGATTGATTTATGACCCAGTTTTCACTGGGTACTCAAAAAATTTTTATAAACTCATCAAAGGTTTCCCCTCCACGGAAATCTTTAGTAAAAGGCGAAAGATTTATTCGTGTGTTGAAGGGAAATCTGAGTGCCGAACCGTAGTCACAACGTCCCTTATATACACAAGAAGCCTGAATTCTACTTCCGAGAGACATTCCAACTTAATGGACCTCTGTTGGCGATATTTAGAACTAACGGGCGTCTCGAACGATCCCTCCGGTCACGCGAGAGTGGACGGGGGTTTTTTTTTCTCAGGCCTGCACGTTAAAAGGGTTAACGAGTCGCGACGCAATACGAAAGTGAACGCGACACAGGCAGAGCGGAATGTACGAATATATATGCACGTGCATGATTTACGACTTCCTTCTGTATTGACCGTCTCGTTCCTCCGGTGGGACCCACGGGTGGCTGGCGAGGGGACCGGACGGGCGAGGGGGAGGTCTGACCCCGGGCGGGCATACTGGTTTGCATATTCGCCACTGCACAACCCGCGGTGGCGGTTATACATCATGCATCTGCAACGCGGTCCCGGCTAGTCGCGGCGACGCGCAAGTGCAACGGTGCACCCACACGATGCATCCATCCGTGTCGTGCCGACACGCGCGGCGCACTGCACACGGACGGGCGCGGCGCAAGTGTGTGCGGAGGGTGAGGGATGCGCTATACCTGCAGCCCGATTCCGCGTAGAATATCTCTTTCTCTCTCGGCTCTCTGTCGTCTCATCTTGTCCCGTTGTCGCGTTGTCTCTCACTCCCCCGCCCCACCCCTTCCCCGTGGGTATCGAAGATCCCCGCAGAAGGGATTCACGATCCGGCGATAGTTCAGGCGAATTTGCATCTCTGGAATCCGCGACGTGGGTAGCGGCAACCCTCTGCGACCGCGTGCGGCAACCTTCTCCTCCTTCTCCTTCGCTTCCCTCCTGGAGACCATTCCACTGGTGCTTTCGCCGCCACAGGTACGAATTCCACGTGGCCCTCCGTACTCTTACGGGAGACTACTGTCACGTACTGAGATGTGCCAAGTCGATTCCAGAGACGTATAATAATCGAGTAGGTAATAATCCTTGCGCGAGTTCCGATTGGGAATGTAACCTTTGTTGACCAGCGTGGTTAGCAAGTAAACACACAGATGTTCTTTATCGTACGTAATAATCAGTGTTGAATGTCTACGCGAGAAGTAACGTACAAAATGATAGTCCTCGTGTAGAGCAGGTAAATCTTTTATCTATAATCAGCATGGGCGATAGTCGGTCTGTGCAAACATTATATTTGACTCCGAAAAATTAAATCTTATATTAAAATCACCATTATTATCTCCTGACTTGTTTACTTTGCTATTATATTTAATTTCTATATCGCACTGTGTCGTTGTGATGCATTTATTGTTCATTATTATTCATATTTATATTGAAACAAATTAACGATTATAGTTATTTTGATTTAAATGAACTGCTAATTTAAAAAAAAAACAAATATGAATGAGCAGTCACATTTAATTTACGAAATCTATTTATGTCATTTATGGTATCGATTTTTATGATTGTTACGGAAAAATCTGAAGGAGCATCACGTTATTCGATTTTATTTCTGAGAATTTCCTTGATCAACCGATCTCGCGGCTGGTTGCAAGACATATTTATCGTCAGTATTGGTATTATTCAGACACAAGGAATCTGCCGGCAAGGTGTATCCTTCGATCTTACGCCACAAAACGGGCTGCTTCTCTTCGACTTGCGCATTGATCTTGGACAACGCATCGAAGTTAATGCGCGTCGAATATGGTGATATGAGGTCGTCAATGCAATCCTCTATAAGGCGTATTTGCAGCCGGCTTCCCAAATGAAGCAGATCCTTATACCGTGCTCTTATCTCTCCAGGGATCTTATCGTTGTCGGTAATGCGATTTTGTTCTTAAAAAAAACCGTGAAATGTCTCCGCGACATTAAATTAACAGTATATGCGCCAAATTTTCCTTTAATTAATGCAATAATAAACGTGCACCATTAAGTTAAATTCTTGGGATATTTAAGTATTTTTGTTACGTATTTTTATAAATATGCGCATGTTCTCAGTTTTGTCGTTTATTAAAATATATTAAATTATTTCTTGCATTCGTTGACGATATTATTAGAATAAATAGTGTGTTATTTCACTAGATGATTATTAAATATTATTATTTAATTAAGCAGTTTGTCATTCAGTTAGATAATATAAATCATCTATTTTCAAGATGTGAATCCGATTTTTAGCATTCATAGGAAAGAGTTTATCATAAATATAACTCGGCCTCTGAGATGCCTAAAACGAAATGCTTGTATTCGGGTGAGAATCGCGCGGTTTCTCGGTTAACGTCTTGCACATTATCGGCGCCGATCGCAGATATGGTGCCTTCTTCGCTGTTCCAGGAGGTCACAGAACTAATAGACCACCTTCTTCGTGCGCGATCGCCGTATACTACGGGCCTCTTAGCGCCTCTCTCGCGACCATCTACATACGACCACGATCCCAAGTTTCCCATAGGTGCATTCTCCCGCACCTCCGCTGCAGGATCACGGGCCCCTCGTTATCCTCCCTTCTTCCGCCTTATCTTCTTTCAACGCGGCGATTAATACTATGTAGGTCCTTGGAATAGATAACTTCGATTCGGATACATCGCAAAATCGTCTAATTTTTACTTTGATTCCTTGATTCAGTAACAAATTTTTTTTTCTCTGGTATTTTTAAGTGTCAACGAAAAATTTACCTCTACGACTATTTATTCAATTACCGTTAAAGCAATATTAATTTCATATTTTTTAAACGTGTGTAATTAAAATGCGGCAGCTTGTCTAAAAATTCTGTATTTTACCTAATTTTATATTAATGGTATCATAGAATGTGCCGGTAGGAATTGCTGGAACCGCATCGGTCGATTAAGAGCACGCATTTCATCCGCATCACGGTATACGGCACATAGAAAGTACGCTGCGTCACCGTTCCCGGTGTTAAGAGGGTTAATCGGTTCCTGTTCCGACTATCGCACAACTACGTCACTACGCGAAAGGACAAAGCCTGAACGCATCGATAATATCCATGTACCTGCGCGGCTAATAGAAAATCGAGGTAGTGACGCGCGAATAACCTTTAGCGAGGGCGTAACGAATCGCTTAGATGGTTATTATTACGAGGTCTTCAGAATTATCACCGTGGTGAGGCAAAATTTGCGGGGATATGGACACTTCCCACGAAGCATGACGTGTTTTGTGTACGGATAGTGCAAACACGCGTGTTAAAAATAGGTAGTCTAATTTAATCGGGGGATATTGACGGTATAAAATTATCTGCACGTTGTGCGAATATTTATTTTGTTACTTTTGTTTTGGATATGACATAATTTTCTAGGACAACGGCCACAATAGAATATTAATACAATATTAATAAGTATAAATATTAATTGTAATTACAGAATATTAATAATAATTATAAATATTAATTGACAGTGAAATAATTTTCTGTGAATTGATATGCGTTTCCTGCATATCGATTTTATACAGATTCATGGATCATTAACTGAAATTATATACGTATTACAAGCAATTGCTTTGACCTCGGAGGGCTTTTGAAGCTGCTCGAATTAACATTAATGCACGCTGCATAATCATGTCTTATTATCTTGAGAATTTGTGTAATCTATAAGTTCGCTATCAAAGCAACACTTTCGCTGCTATAGTTATTGAGCAATTGACGCTAATGAATCAATCAAAGTACCTAAGTCAGGTCGTAGAATGCCGCGCCGTTAGGATAGTTACATAATAGATTATTATGTAACATTATTGTGTACATTAAATGCAATACACGAAATTTGATTTATTTTTGATAAACGAGAATATCTTATAGTTTTCCTATCAATATTAAAAACTCTTTGGCTAACTTTTAAAAATCATATTTGTTAATGTCGCACGATTAAGTTTGGATATTCTAAACTAATCATACAAATGATTGAAAAGCCATAAGTTTAAACGTCGGGGATACGCAAGCACCAGCGATCATCTGTTTAAATTAAGGAAAACGCACTTACCCGCGCGCAGTTTCCCGAAGCGTCAGGTTTATCCGCAAGAACCGGCAGATTTACTGATCACTCCGCAGCGGCGGGCTCTAATTTTACGCGTGCAAAAATAATGACCGCGCTACGCGGTGCAAAAACGCTCAGGTGCGGTTACGGCACTCGATAAGCACGCGCTGCGTTTCCCTGGCGCGCGATCTGACCGCGGCCGCGGGAAAAAGCACGATAAGTGGAGGCGATAAATCGCCGAAGCGAACAGCCCAGTCGTTGAGCCGACGTACCGTTTATTACCATGGAAAGTAGCAAAAATGCTGCTATCGGTTTGGAAAACATTAACGGACGGTCGACACAGGTGTGGATTAGAAAACATCGTGAGATAGCCGATGTAAATAATTCAAAATTCAATTGGCAACGAGCAATCGGAGGAGAAGCTATATATTATTAATAATATTGGCGTTAAGTGACCACAAATCACGAATGTTTTAAATGACCATTGTTCATCTTCCCATTTGATGTGAGATAAGTTTAATACCGCTTTTGATCGTCCTGCTACGCGGCGGGCCATGATGCTACACTAACCCGGTGGAACGTTGTAAAATTAATTTACGCTTGTTGTGCTCAGCCAGTAGTAAAACGCAGTATCGTTTCCTTCCTCTCCATTTCTCTCCGCTCGGTTGACCGTGCCGTGCATTAAGCGGCCGAGTGAAACGATACGAGAGCGAAGTCTTGGAATCGAGCATCGTGAATCCCTTATCTAAATGTTGCGATACAATTTCCATACATCTCTTTTAGTTTATTAGCTAATATATTATTTGTTGTATTATCTATTTTCCAAACAGCACATCCCAAAAAATTTCAAAACAAACAAAGAAATAAAGTTTTAACTTTTTATCACGAATTTCTATTAGTTGATTTTCACATCTTTACTATATTTACTGAAATGCCTCGTTTCGAGCGGATTGCTGATTAATAAACTTGCAAAATTAACGAGTGGATTGTTCGTTAATAAAGTAAAGTTGATTTCTGCGGTTTTACTATATTTGGAATTAATATGATTTTGCGTGAGATAATCTCACTCGCGCTGCTTTATACACGGGATTAGTTTGCGTCTGATGAGAGAAGATAGATCCTAGGTGAGCATCTACGAGGTGCTTACGCCTCGTGGGAGTCATCGCGCGATCGCGTGTGGAAGAACGGCAATGCGGCTGCTCGGTCGCCGCGCCAGTCGCGTGATAATTCGCGACGACCACCGACGAAGTTTCCACGATCGATCGTCAAAAATTCGCGGCTTCTTCGGCAGTGACCCTTTTCGAAAGGCCATTGCACCTGACATTACATATGACGGAAAAGCAATGAGAATGAAATCGAAACTAGGAAGCGTATCTGTATTTGTGTATCGATTAGAAATATTGCTGATTACAGTATCAATTATCTCAATTCCAAATAATTTTTAACCTTATCGGACAGATTAAAAAAGTATACTAGACATGTGTAACATTCAATAATATCAAAATATAATTTATTTAAATAATTGTTTAAAATTAAAATGCCAATTCCGGAGTCGTTACATGAATATTAAGGATTGAGACAATTATGTTGTTAGAACTTAGAAGAAATAATTCCAATAGGCGACATAATAATGATGAATAATTAGAAGTAATGCAAAACTTTTTCAATTTGATATTCTTTAAAAAAAAACTATTATTTCTTTAATAAGATTATTTTTCTGATATATATTTATAAATGCACACATTTATAAATGCATATATATTTATAAATGCACTCTATAAAATACATTCAGAGTGAAGAATTCAATGTTGTCTTCAACGCGAAAAATTGTTCGCGACGGCGCAGTGGCCGTTGTAGGTAACCGCGATGGGGCCATTGGCCTTCTGCGACATAAAAAACGCAGAACGATAGATAGCAAAACGAACGATAGATAGGGATAAGGACACCGAGAGAAGAGGGATAAATTACCAGTGATAGAATAGAACGTACTCGGCGCGGTAAGAAGTCGGCAGAGGGAACGTGGGGAAGGGTGAACCCGAGAAAAGGTGGGAGAAACCGCGACTGTCGGGATGGGGCACGGGGGAGAAGTGGAAGGAGACTCCTTTCGACCTCTGCCAGAGACCCCACGGTGAACCCCGCCCGAGGCGAGGGGTCAGTCACCTATTCCTCTCTCTCCACGCGGCCTTTTACCGCGGCACAACAGGCTAATTACGCCTGATTACGTACCCGTTTTCAGACGTGTACGCGTATGTTCCTGGCCGTGCCAGGGTCGCTTTCTCTCATTCTTTCTTTCTCTCTCTCTCTCTCTCTCTCTTTCTCTTTCTCCCTTTTTTTCTGCGGTTTGTCGTGTCCTCGAAGAAACCTAATCGGAAACACTTTGGTCTACCCAGTCGTAGCTTCAGCCGCTCGACGCATCTCTTAAAGTGGAATTGACACTTTTACGAAAGCATCGTGCTACGGCTGGCCTGTCATTATGTGAACATGGCGCGTGCGTCGTACCTCAGGCCAGAAACGACCTGTCCCCTTCTGCAGCACGCCGGCGACGAGATCGATAACGAGAGGGAGAGGTAAGAGAAGGCGGCGAGGAGAAGACGGCTGAAGTGCTAAATCGTTTCGTCGATGCACGCCCGGTTGAGGAAGGTTACGTTCTGCCGCGTCGTCAATGAAATTCTTTGCGGTTGTTTCCCATCGATCTTACAGGACGAAATACATATTTCGGGTGTTCAAGAAAAGTCGACTATCCAATTTCTTTATTTCTACTAAATCCTTCTAGTTCGTTTCTGTTTAGATTATAATATTTATTATTTTATGTATTATATTATAATAAACAATCTCTAAAATGAATAAAATTAATTGATATTGAAGAAGCTATTCGTAAGTTCGTTTCGTCGTAAAATCTCCGAGTTTACTTTTGAATTGCAAATTCTCGAATGGTTTTAATTAAGTTTACGAAGTGATTGCTACTAATAGGCATAATTTTGTTAAGTATATCTTTTAAGTTTGTTCTCTTCACCGCACAACAAACCGTACCTAATAAATGGATTATACGGAAATTGCGGGAGATTCGAAACCGTTGTTAACGTTACGCAGAATATCCTCTCAACGACGTAATAACCCAACGCCGAGTGAATCTGGCTTCAGGCTACGACGCTAATAATTTTCATGCTATCTTTCTCGCAAAGTGCGTTATAATACCGTTCGATATCGACCGCGTATTTTGTAACATTTTGTACGAAACGTGACTCTTGATAACGAATCGAGACTCTTTTCGGATTACGATGATGATTTTCTCGTTCCCCCGATACGATCTAACAATAAGACGATCCACTCTCCTTTTCTCTCTTCCCTTCTTCGCTCTTTCTCTCTTTCTCTCTGCGAATTGCATCGTGAGAAACGGAGGAGCTCGACGCCTGGCCATCGTGAGCTGGCCACCGAGCGCGATTGCACCGCCGTAGATCACCTTTATTTGCATCTGCACGACGTACCGTTGCATCCGGAGCGGCTACCTGAGTCCGCCGCCTGATAATTATTGTCTACACGGAAGGCGCGGAGTGCCCTTCGCCGCGGCCGAACGATGAAGACGTCGCTCCCAGCTAGCACGGTAGCTCACGTCTCGTTTTCGCACGTAGCAACGTAAATTTCCGCGTTAATCCGCCCGATCAAAACGCGGCCTCTCCGTCTCCGTCGTCGTCGCCGTCGCCGTCGTGCACGCAACGCGCGCGCCCATCGTTTCAGAGAAGATTCACCTCAAGATTGCGAATCCTCTCGTCACATAACGAGATAGTTTCGTCGCTGTGATGCGCGACATTCCGAAATGTATAATCATTTCCATCCACTTTGAGAAATATTTGGGACAGTTTCTAAATTCATATACTGATCCGTGAAATCGTTAGTGATAATTAATTCTATAATTGCACTTTGCTGCCTTGAGACGTGTTTACAGATATTTATTATAATTCCATAAAATTTATTACAATTATTCTCAAAAATGTTTTTTCTATTTAATTTATTTTCGACAAGATACAGAAAATTATTTTATGTTATTTATTTTTTAATTCCAATAAGGAAAGAGTTTTATTTATTTTTAAATTAAAAGAGATTTTTTTTATCCAATACACTTATGATTGATATTTCTCTGTTCTTTCTACTACCGTAAGAAGCTAAGAAAGTGTGAAACTGGTTATAGCGTTATACTACTATACAGTCAATGCCTTAAAGAAATGTGATGTTAGTCCGTCACGGGAATTGGAACGTCATGGCGCATATAAGGAACATCTTAATTAAATCATAATTGTAAGCGGATTTATCTGAGATCTTCATTTTTAATCCGCTTATCTTGCCGAGCATCATAGATATGATTCAAACGTGGTTCCACGTTTTTTATGCCGGTTGTAAAAACTTATGCAATTATAAGCTCCGCTTGCATTACATAATTAATACAGCGACGAGGGTACCTCGTTGTGCCGCACAAACGAATCGTTACGCATTATTTCGCGCGCCTGGCTGGGAAATTGCGAAATCCTAGCTTCGTTCCTCGTTCTTTATGTGGCCGATAACACGCGCGCTGAGACCGCAAGGTAATAAATTTCCGTAAAGCGCAATAAAACGGGGATCAGGCGTACGCGAGAGAGCTGTCCGTCGAAACGTCGAAACGAGGGAAGAATCGTACGTTTCTGCCGAGAGTGCCATATTCGTATTGTAACGGAGATGTAAAACCGCATTTTGGCACGTAACGTAATCATTATGAAGCCGCGCGTCGATTCACTTGAAGAAATGACGTTATTAATGTATTCCTGGAACATAGATAGACCCTCATTCCCCAATGATTACCCGTCATTTATTCGTAATCGTCGTGGAAAGCTTTGTCAGTGCCCGATAACGTGCGTTTATTTCTAGCTGTTACCTTCAGCAATATTCCACGTGCTCGTTGCGGTGCACATCATGCTTAAGCATTGATGAACTGTTATTTTTAATTCACCTTTTTAGTACAAACAATAATTACGTAGCACGTTTGAAATTAAAATTAATTTCTTCCGGAGTACTTTTTTTTTCCCCGAAGAGCTGATTTGTTATTTTTATACACATTTTTATTGTTGTACGTTTATCGATCATAAATTTACAATTATATCTGGTGCACATTCGTGAATCTACTTACAACTATTAGGTGGTGCATGTATTATAATTATATTGTACAATCGCGATAGCGGCGCGAGAGAACTGTTCCAGGCCCCTCCAATGAATCGGAATTTCGAATCTCGCTGACAATGAGTCAAAAGCTGAGTGAATCGCTGCAAACTCCGTCTTACCGTCCGTTGTACCGTTCCGTTTTCAGAAGCCGGCAACGGCGCGCAGGATGCGCGTCGTTGCGCCTTATAAAGAGGCGCGCTAAGCTTATCTGCGCTCGTCGGTCGGTCGCGTCGCGCTCTTTTACCCCGAACCCGGGCAGACCGGGGTCCGGGCTTGTGCGGAGGAAAGCCTTGACGCGCCTGGCCGATTAGCATACGCCCGGTACTCAGCGTGTCGTCCCCCTTCGTTCCCTTGCACTTGCCCGAGAACGCACCGGCGAGCACGCCTGGCTGTATAAGGCCGTAAACATTCAATGCGCGCGCGGCGCGGCGTCTCCTTTCGCCGGGCGAAACGCAAAACGCGCGGCTGTCATCGCTAACCAGATCGTTATCCGGCGCTGCGCGCGGACGTCCCCCGATCCCGCGGGGACGTCTTCGGGCACGGAATCCTGACCGGCTGAAAAACTGATATCGATCTCGCCTTTGTGTGTGCCACGACGTCACGCATTTGCATGCGTGATCGTGCGCCGCGCGAGTCGTCTTCGCGACGAATCTCTTCGAATCTGCTGCACGCCGGACTTATGACCGCACATTCGCGATCTACTGACGCCGTCGTTGCTACGCGAACGCGGCATCGTAATAACGAGAATCTGCAGTTGAGCGGTTTAAATCTGTAGAGATATATGTGCTGCTGTTGGTGATCTCATTAACGAGATTGTGAAAACTGATATTACTATTGCCAGTGTCATAATTAATGCCCCTACTGAGTTTGTACACGATGTGGCAGAATGTAACATAATACAGTCGATTTATGTCAGCACTTTTATACAGATAAATTTAGTAAGCGATATCTAATAATTGATTGTAGTTGTGCGGACTGATTGATTGAATGGATCTTGATAAATGGTAGCAAAGCTATTGGAAAAAACGTTACATATGCTGGAATCTCAGAAAAATATTCCAGCTACATTAAGGCTATATTAAATGCTCGGAATAATTAAAGATTTAATTAAAGAAAAAGATCGGGAAAAGAAAGTCAACTATTTTTAAGTTCTTCAATTATTAAAAGAAAGGTCTTAATTATACTTAATGCTATTAACAATATTACTATAAACTTGGAAAATTACGAAGGATTTTTTAATGCATTAGTTTGGAACTGTCGAAAAATTCGTATTCATTGTCACTACTTCATCGTTATTTTCTATTATCTATATTACCTATTATTGCATATACTTATTGTTGTTAGATTCTCTCTTTCTCTCTTATGTCAAGTTATTCATAAACACACTCGACCAATGTTGCGACATATTATCGCGACGCAGCATCTAGGAAAGTATCGATGATAAAAGTGCTAAGGAGCGAAACCATCCGTCTTTGTACGATAGCCATCGTTTCTGCGACCTGATTTCAGATAGATCGATTTATTATCATCGATCGAACGTAATAGCGCTCGATCGATGTAGAAACACACCACCGTCGTCCAAGCGTGGTAACAACGGTATCCGCGAGTTTTCACGAAGCGCGTCATGCGTCTGATCGACGCGGGGTTTCTCCACTAGCGCGTTTCGTGTCGAGGCCCAAAAGCTATGGCCAATTTTTGCGATGGTATATCTGTAAGAATTGTCGTAATTACAAATGTGAGAGTGGGCAAATGGCAAGGTTTCACCTGTAATCGAGTATCGTTTACATTATCGTTATAATACAATGCGAATTTCATTGACGGACCCAAAGGAATGTGAAATTACTAACTACGGTACCAATTTTTGATGGGAAAAACGTTGGAGAGTTGATGACCCCAGTTGGTGCATGACGTACCACGTTTCACGGCGGATTTATCTAGGATCTGGACACGCGGTCGGATCTGCGGGCACCTCGGCTAGCGCATCGCGCAAGCAACAACCAGCGACGATAAATATTGCGGCGTGAATGCATGTTAATGAGCGCCGCGCCGGGCATAAGGCCACGTACGTATGTACGTACGGGAGAGTGTACGCACGTATGTTCGCGCCACGATGGTGTGTTCTCTTCCGGCGTCTCTGATTAGATACGAAGACGACGAGAATTCACCTTGCGTGCCGTTCCGATCTCTCTTTTCTGCTTGCGCGTCGCTTTTTCGGCACGCTCGTTAACGCACCCTCCAGCTTTCTCAACCGCGATTTTTCATGTGTTTTGCGTCAAGATCAATTAAACATGATACACGAGTTTTATACATTCGTCAGAGAATTAATTGGATTTACTGACAATTACAATTATATATATTTAGAATCATTATTGAGGAACTTATTTTATTTTAAATTAAAATTAACTTCATTAGCTTTAATTATATTTACTCTATTTATAAATAAAAATAAAAATAAGTAGTAAACGTTTAGCGTTTCAAATATTTACATATTCTAAAGAATTAAAAATATGATAAAGAAGGTTGATAATAATTAGAAATTGAAGATTATCATTGCGTACAAAAAGAAATCAATTTTAATGAAGTACTGAGATTCAATAAATCTGTTTATTCTCGTTTTTTTTAAATATTTTTTGAAATTATTACTAGAAATTATATAATCAATATTCAAGTTGTGTTAATTATATCGTATCCAGTTTTTATAATCATGTGTTTTATTCCTTTCATTACGATAAAATACGTAATTCACGAACGGGCTGTACCGTAAAACAGCCTCGAGCAGCATTTCACTCTTATCATGGTAATAAAGTCATTATTATCATTATTATTATTATTATCATATTTTGCCCGCCTTCGCTATGAGAGATTAATAGCCTTCGAATCCCTCTCAATCAACGATCTTCAATAATAATCGACGCTGCACATAATCAAGTTTCAATCGTCCAACTTTTTACGGCAAATATGACGACAGGTTTTCGTGCGCGCTGTGAAAATCCGATCACGTGCGGGAAAGCGCGCGAGCTTTCTTACTCTCGTGCAAAAGGCGTGCGCGAGCGAGACCGAAAAGAGGAAGAGCAGGAGAGGCGAGCGAGCGAATCTCGCGCGCCGCAATCGCCGGGCATGTAATAGGACGGAAGCGTAATTACGGGGTTCACGGCGCGACGGCGGCGTCTTGCGGTAGTCGCGTCATTACGTACTACCGTCGTGGAGCAATTGTTCCCGCTACCTAGCGCGTGCTCACGCCGCTAAATAATATTAGCGACTATGTGCAGCACGTAGGCGAGGGCGCGAAGGCATCCACCTAGCGCGAGCGCGCCGCGTCGTTGCGCCCGAGAGCGAGATGCGAGACGACGCGGCGCGACGCGACGCGACGCGACTGATGCCTCTAGTCGCCATCCGGTGCTTTTGCAATTAACGCCGCGTGAGCGAGCGCCCGCAGCGACGAGAGGAGGTTGCGAGTGTCGGAACAAAACCCTCCCTTCATTACGACTCGGTCTCTTCTTCGCAAATCAATTCCCGCCGAGTTGGCTCGCATTCTCTTACGCGACGCGATACAAAAGCAGGATGTGAGAGATAAAATGTGATATTATTTGAATAGATGGAGCATGAAAGTAAATGAAGCAATTTGGTAGGCGGGGCGATCGATAGAGCGAGCGAAACTCAACCTCCAGTCTCCTGTCAGATCGCTTCTATAATATCGAATGCTAATAGATCGTGCTAATAATGTGAAACGCGAGAAATAGGAAAACGTAATTGTAGGCAAGCTAATCGGTAAAATAATTCTTATGCAGTCATTGAAAAGAGGCTCAATGTTAGGTACTTTCACACACTTTTTCTGCTTTTCCTAGCTGACACAAAATTATTTTTGCTATTGAACGTTACAGAGTGAGGGGATATTTTAGCTCTTCTGTGCGTAGATCGTGGCCAGCCAAATGAAGAATCGATAAAAATCACGATCCTTACGCGATTCCCAAATGTCACCGGAGATTTATCGCGGCCGCGCCTTTCTCGGCACTGCCAAGGGCATTATCCCATAAGGTTCTAAGCCGGTAATTGCATTCGCGCCCACCGTGAGCTCGACATGTACATATCTGCGCACAATATCGTCGTGGATATACTCAACGGTGGCGGCGGCGGCGGCCGTCGAAGGTCGGTCGCGCGGGAAAAATCAAAGGATCGAATCTGGATCGGGTAGGAAAATAATCGTTAGCGTTCGCCGTTGCTGAGCGGTGCGAGGCGCCGACAAAAGGTAACCGGCAAGGTAACCGGCAGGGCGCACCTGCGCACACAACATTCACTCGCGACTCCGCGTTTTGCATTTCGGGATAATGTCGAAGGATACGCGATCTTATAGTTGCGCAAGAATGCCTTTTTCCCTCAATGGTCGTTCTCGTTTTAATTTGTACGTGAAAGCTGCTGCCAAATTTGCAACTTCCTCGTTAGTCGTGACTGTAGATACACGTCCGTCGACTCGATCGACGTCTTCTCGATAGATCAGTTCGAAAATAACAGCAAATAGATGCGGACACGCTTGCATAATCGGCCGCTAAAACACGATTACTCGCGCGCAAGCAAATCAATCGATTTCAACCGGAACTCTACTATGCACGCTCGGATCTGCTTCGATAAGAGTTATGTCTAGAATAATAAATTACTAATTAACGGGAATGTGTATAGTTTTATGTAAGTCTGTATTTATAGTCACATTTCTGCTGAAAAACTCAGCAGGCCAGTCTTGAGACATGATATGAGTTCATGAATAGATCTTGTAAACTAGTTTGATATTCGTTACGTCATGTTTACAATCGAGGAATTTAGATGAAGTTTGAGATATAGTCTGTTTTGTTTCTTGTGATCCAATCGATTGATTTGAGAGATTATATACGTACATTAATAGTTTTTAAATTTTATAACATTTTTCCGGAGATGATTTGAGAAAAAATGATTACTTTCGTGAAAAACTTAACTTGCAGTTTAAGAACAGATTTTTAAAACATTAATATTTAGAATTGTAAAATACTATTATTATTATGATATTTTTGTATAAACTGAGAGATAAGATGATAATTTTATTATTATTATATGTATTTTATATATTTAATCATTCTTTTTTTTAATTTTTTATCTCTTGAGAACAAATGAATTGTACAATTTTAATGAATTTAGAAAAAGAAAGGAATATAATAGAAGAATATAATTATCTTGTCATCTTTTATGACATTTTTTAATTTAACTTTTTCAATTTATTGAAATTAGTTTGATTTAATGAAATTATTCATTAGAGAACGTTAACGAAATCAAGACAAATTGTGTAATATATAATAATTGCTTTTGAAATCAATTTAAAATATAAAAAATATTCACTATAGTTATTTCATAGTACAAAATGCTTTTAAGGAAGTGAAACGGGCTGGTGCATTTGGCCTTGTAGGTATTTGATAGCCTACGTCACGCGTTGACTTCTACACAAGGTTGTAGCGCGCTGCTCTGTTATCATTTGTGCCTCGACAGTCGAAGTGGCAGGTTACGCTCCGCGTATCGCCGCATTATTCATTGAAACACGATCACATCGAATACGAAGAGACGATATATAAGTAAGCGCGATCATTTTCTACGAACAATTAGCTTGACTATCAACCCGTTCTGATTAATTGACTTTCGCAATTGACGATTGTAAGTCTATTGGCTGTTTTATCGAAGCAAATATCTCGCGCAATTTATTTACTTGAGAATCGAAGTGCTAGAGGATGGGAACAGCAAAGCATTTTTACATATGTGCGAGAAATAATGATTTCTCTATGCGAGGCTTACAATTAGATTCGAGCAAATCTTGACTGTACCTAAATATCTCAAATATACATACATTACGCGATATTGATTTTAAATTGCACGTCTTCAGATGATCGCGCTTTAATTAGTCATTAATTCGATTTTATTAAGTGCATTGTATTGTGCATGATATTAGAGCATCAACATCGTCTTTAAATTTTTCGAGTTTTGAACGGAATGTCGCGTGTATGAAACAGGATCGAGTTTGTATTTTTTTATTTGTTTGCGACCGTATTTCAATTGGACTCTGTTGTGATGTAAAATATTAAAAAGTGCGTTGACGTCGGGAGTGCCGTGCAAAGTACAGTGAATTATTTTAGTGCAAATAATTAATCGCATTTTCGCGAATGTTGTATTTATTATACGAGTACAACGAATAAATTTGACAATGAGAGGAGAAAGTCTGAGAGGTATTGGGCTACAGTTGAATCAAGATAGATAATAAGGTGAATATTTTATTTTTTATTTTATTATATATACTTGTGGAAGAATCATTTATAATTGTTTTATGTGTAAGTAATGATTATAATTCGAAAAAGGATTGAAATGTGTTAAATTGTAAAATAAAATAATTAATAATTAAAAGAATAATTATTACTTATAACTTGATTTTATTTTACTTGAAACAAATACATTTAATAACATGAGATATAATAATTATCTTATGGCATATATTGTGATATGTTTCACAATAATCATACAATACTTTAATGAAATTAAGCCAAAATTTCACGAAAGTAATCATTTATTTTATTTAAAAAAGAAATCCTATTAAATCTGTATTATGAAAATAATTATCTTTTAATCACGACATGTCTAAAAACTATGTTTTATTTGGTCTTGCTTTTTCGAAGCTTGCTTGAAATAATCCTATAATTTTATCGAAAACAAAGGATTATCAATCCTAAATCAGTCCTAAATGACCAGCTATTAGCGATTTCTATTCGGTATCGATGGGAAACAATAGACGGCGTTGTGCGGTACGTCACGTATATATCGTGAGGTGATCGACGAGCGTCTCGTTCATCGCGTCGATCTGATGCATCATTGCATCGCGCTGCACCTGACACTTGCCCGCGATCGTATCGCATCATCGTCCTCTCGCTGGCGATGAGTAGCGGGACGAAATGTTGCGAAGTCCTCAGCGAAGTGACTCTACGAACGAATGGATATATTGAACAGCGAAACGAGAAGTTGAATTGGTAGTGCGATTCGTGCAGTCGCGAAAGAATTTGCTAAAATGCTTGCATAGTTAGATACAGTATTTGTCTGATCGAAATTTAAACACGAAGGTTACGCAACTAAAATAAAATTTCGCTGAAAACTGTGTCGTATTTAAATATATCTTTTTAATCTTTTGATTCAGCATGCGTTACTAATACATTCTTTATTTCTAATTCCTTACATCTCGACAGAAAAATTCCTAGGTAAAAGAGTTAACAATACTCACTAATACTCTATTATAGCAAGTTACAACTGATTGCTTGCAATCGATGGAATGCCAGATAAAGCGCATTGTTTCGATAAATTTGTCTAATCAGGGAATGGGAATGTCTGGACAGACCTCAACCTCGATCGAACGAGACCATATAGATTTGCAATGTGAGGCATGGCGTTACGCACCAAATATAAAGCAGGATTTAATTAAGCATGGCAACAGTATTCGCGGCAATTAAGTGATCCTATCGTAATTGCTTAATCGAATCTTAATTACATGTGCAAGTACCGTTTCATGGTTAGACAGTTTGATACGTGATATCTGCCCGGAGATATTTCAATATTACTCGTGACAGCAATAAAGATTAAAACCGGTCGATATGAAAACATGAGAACAAGCGCATTAGCATTTCAAGGCGAGCAGACAACGACGCTTAACATTTTGCGGAATCGAGCAGGAATAAAATGTGCCGAGAGCGCAACGTAAATCATTCGGAGTACAGCAAATGTTTTATGTATCGATAATTACGAATCTACTAAGAGATCGATACGCCCGCCAAGACTGAGCTTTTTATTCGCGCGATATCGCACGAAAAATTCTAATCAGACACGCGATTATAAATTGCCCGACGTAGGAAATAATACATTTATTGCAAACGAGGAAACCTCGTGGCTGCGTTAAGAACAGGATTGATGAGGTGCGATTTGGTTTTGTAATTTTTAACCGCGAGATAAGACTTATTATTCAGCCAGGCACGAGAGTTATGGCCGCGAGTCGTTCTTGATTCGCGCGCGTTACTTCCGAGGCACCTTTTGCTCCGCAATTTGTGAGCCTCGCACCCCTGCAGGGCTCTTGCCCTGATGCGCTGAGATCCTTTTTTTTTTAATCGCTCAAAATGCACGCCCGTGCCTTCCGCGAGAACGCGGCTCCATTTCGTACGTTTGACACGTTACCAAATGTTACCTGATCGCGTACCCCGCTATATTCTCGAGTAAGATGTATCATCAAGTTTTGCATAAGCCGCAGCTTCCCGAAGAGCCTAGCATTACCGCCGTCGTGATTTTTCGGCGTGCAGGAATTGTAATTATGCATGTCGGCGATCACGTGCCTGCAGAAAGTAGCTAATGTATACGTGACAGAGAAAATTGCCTGGCGAAATCCAATAATTAATACCGCGATGACCCGTTTAATCTTTTAAACATCGTAACGTAAGCCACGGGGTAAAACGATGATTACATTGCCGTGTATGTGTACATATTACCTGTATTTTTCTCCTTCGGCTAGCGGTACTCGCGGCTATAACCGGCGAAGGTATAGCAATCGAAGCGAGACGGGCTCTATTGTCGAGCGTTTTAGAGCGATCATCGCGGCCTTACGTAATGGCGATCGGCATTGTTGACGGCGAAGCGCAATAACTTACGACAGACTTTTGAGCGCACGAGGCTTCGCGCGCTTTTCAACGCCGCTCCAGTTTAATTACGTGCCTTTCTCAATGGTAACACGGAGTACGCTGCGTTTTCCGGTTTGCCGGTTCAATCATATCGAATATCTCTCGACGAGACTCGCGAAACATCGGGATTCATACAATTGTTTTCCCTGCTTCATTATTGTCCGTCGATCGCTGACCGTTGACGGAGATTAATAAGTTAATCGAGCTCCGATACATGTTTCTTCAATCACCGTTAATTCTTAAACATGATAAAATATTAAACATTATTCAATATTTTATCGGATTTTGTGAGATTTAATCATGGCATTTTCTCTTATTCGATTTAATTATCTATTTCTGTAGTTTACAGAAGCATTCAGAAGCACGCTAAATTATCCACTAAAAAATCTTTTTAGTGGATTCGTTGACAATATCTTTCTTGCTTTAAACTTCAGATTTTTTAATTGCAATTACCCATTTGTAGAATTCATTAATTTTATGTTTATGTTAATATGTATATCAAAATGTTAATTTTTTTCTCGGTTTGATAATTCTTGACTTCTGTTTCTTTATAAGTCGAACAATTTCTCGTGAACATAAGTAATTCGTAAAACACGATCGCGGTTTTTTGTGAGCGACGGCATGCTCCTAAAAAGGCAAACTATTAACGATTAAGGGAACAAAACGGGTTAATGAACCTCTCGTTCGGAGGTGCCGGTCAGCGCGCCATTTCTCCTCGCCACCCGTTTCTTGCGTCCGTGAATTTTGTATTTTTGTCGCCGTTTCGTGGATCGGTAATTGTTTCTGCTTGGCCTACCGCTGCACAATAGCGCTCGCTTGCACTTAATTAGGAACGGGGGTGCGCGGGCGCGGCGAGAGGGGGTCAATAAATCACGGCGCGTAACCTTTTCTGCATGCGCGAGTCGGCGCGCAATTAGCTCTGCTAATTAAGGACTACCTGCCGATACTTTGTCGAGTTAATTCGAATGCCGACGCTGCCGAGTGTGCGCGGGAAATCGCGCGGCGGCAATCCCCATTGTTTCGATCGAACTTCAGCCCAAACCTGGAATTATTTAATTACATCCGACCGGAGTGTAACGGCTGCAGATTCGCGTAGTAGAGTTATAATAGCTTCTAGAAAATAATTTTCCTTTAATTTAAATGGCTCTATTCCCCAGATCTGCTCGCCCGAATAGAAATCCGCGATTATACAATTACATAAGCACTTTCACGTTGACTTTTATTCCTTATTGTAGTCCGATATTTATTATGTTTATTAATACTTTTTAATTGTTTGAATCAGAGTTTTTAAACTCTGACTATTATTTTAAATATTTAATTCGAATCTTGTCGAGATAAATTTCGATTAGAGATGATTTTGTGTGTCAGTTTGCGATTTATGATTATTTTATCTTAAGAATTTTTAATTTGAATTTGGTAGTTTGCTTTATTTGTCTATTTTAATTTAATTTTATTTATCAGATTACTCAAACAACATAAAGCTTTTCGATGTGGGTGAACGTTCTAAATTGTATTACGATACTTACGTAAGTCGGCGGATGGATAGTGCACTGGGGATCGACGTCGTAACGTTTCTCCGAACGATATTACACGCGGTTGATCACGCCTTATATTTCTTAATTCCGATTAACTTGCTCCACTATAATCGTAAATCCGACGACAGCCGAGAGCCGGTCGTCGTAAAATGGAACATCCTACGCGCAAGGGACACGGAGAAAGGGTCCTCTATGACAAATTTTATTCTCCCGGCACGTTCTAATCGTTTGGAATTATGCGGTTTATGTGGCGCGTTTAGTGTACAACAAGACAGTATAATACACCTTGATGTGCGTGATCGATGACGCGCCTTCTGCGGCGCGTAATTATCGTTCGCCTCAAAATATGCGTTTTGTTGACGCGCATTAGATCGCACTTAAAGGAACATCAACGGAGAGAGAAAGTTCAGGCTGATTTAAGGACCGAGGCTGCGAACGACTAGTCATAACGCAAGTCGTTTGCTAATGTCGTTAGTCGCCGCGCTACGGATAAATTATTGTCTATCGAAGTAATTAATAGACGTATTCGCACGCGATTTTTATCGCAATATCCGTTTAATTACTATTATCCTCAATCTGTCTCAAAGAAATTAGAAGAAATTTTAATCTCGCTATATAGGAAATATTTTTTTTCGACATTTATTTATTATTTACGTGACAGATATTTCTATAAGTAGTCTAATTGAGAAGTAATAGATTGAACCTAGAAAAAATATTTTTGCTGCTCTTGACAATTTTTGTTCTCGATAAGAAGTAACGTAAATTCTAAATAATTCTCGCAAACATTAATGCATTATTCAGGTTATAATTAGTTGGATTCCGAACCATCGACTTCGCTTCTCGAAGTGTTTGATTTATTTACGAATATGTCATTTTATTCAGTTACATGTCAACGCTTTCACGAGTATCTCCCTCAATCATCTCCATACATTTAGTTAACTTTGAGAGATAAGATCCGAGAACAAACCTCTCACGGTGTTTGCGAGATAAACTGGTCCGAGACACGCAGAATCCATTAGGAACTGTTACGCGCAGCGGAATGCACTTCGTCCGGCTAACACTGTCAACCCCCGGTTGAAAGGGTCCCGTCTGTCGTGTCGCGATCGTCGGGCGGTATTCCGCTATTAGATAATAACCGTTGTCCCAGAAGAGTCTAGTTAGCCGTATCGCGGTGCAACATCGATCACGCCCCTCGTAAGTCCAACTACGATCACAGCATAATTCAAAGCCCCCGCGAACGTTTAATCATCGGGAATCACGACCCGGCTGACCCCACCCTCGCAATCTCTTTCTTCTTCCCCC